>PVIH01000167.1:364563-375801 GCA_004025045.1 Sigmodon hispidus | reverse complement strand
ATCCACAGGCAGCAGTAAGAGAGAAAGAGCCAACAGGGCCTGGCTTGGGCTTCTGGAAATCCAAAGCCCACCCCTAGGGACATTCTTCCTCCAACAAGGCCACACCTACTCCAACAAGTAATGCCACTCCCTAAACATTCAAATATATGAACTTATGAGGGCTATTCCTATTCAAACCACAATTTATATCTGAAAATTTGGAGGTAGGAGCCACAAAAGAGACAACATGTAATGTTTGACTTTCTGAGTCTGGGTTGCATCACTCAATACAATCCTTTGTAGTTTCATCTATGTGGTGCTGCAGATGGAACCAGGACCTTGTACATATCAGATCAATGGCTTTACTGAGCTACCTCTCTGGTGCTCAGCCATTCTTTACCTCTGGGACAATGAGTATACTCACTTGTCTTTGCCATTCATTTTTGGTGTTGAAATCTCATTTTTCATCCTTCACATCACTCAAGGTAACACATATTTTCCTTTAAGCTTCTATCTTGGTTTTGGTTGCCAGGATTACTGATGACAACGATGTCTCAAGGTGTTTCCTTTGTGGTTGTGCTAATCAGCTTGAGTCCCCTGGACTTCTGACTTCATAGTGTCTTCACAGCTTGGGAAGACTAGACATGATCTCAGCCCATCTCCATTGTTCTCCTGGAACAGTCTCATTGTATGCTGTGAACTTTTCTAAATCTACTCACCTGTATTTGATAGGTGTTTAGGGCAGAACTTTGTGAACAAAGTTTGTGGATAGGATCTAAGGATCCAGTCTGGGTTTTAATAGTAGGGAAGGCTAGAGATGAGTATCAGGTGAGAAAGAACAGCGGTGACCAGTGAAAATTGTGGCTGAGGGTGGCCCTCAGCAAGGCTAGGGTCCTGCTGGAAAGCCGGATGATCAATGGTCTTTTTTGGAGACAATAGTTTGTGTTTATGTTCGTTGGAAAGGGAAAATTTACTAATCTAGGCCAGTGGTCTTTGAAAATGCTGTGGCAGCAGGGTAGATGGAAGGTGGGCTGGTAATGAGTTTTGGATCAGGATCTTTTAGTTTATGTGAACTTAAGCCCAGGAGAGAGCCTAGGTACTGATGGGTGCTGTAGTGGCTAACAGTGTTCTTCACATTATTCTTTTGTAGTCCATATAATTTTGGTAATCCAGCCTTAGGCTAGTGTTTGCCAAACTCTTCATTTAAGATTTTTATTTATAGGGCCAGAGAGATGGCTAAGTGGTTAAGATCAGATGCTGCTCTTAGAGAGGACCTGAGTTCAGTTCCCAGTATCCATGTAGGGTAGCTAACAACTGCTTATAACTCTAGCTCCAGGGGATCTAACACCTTCTAGGGTCCTCCATACACACACACACACACACACACACACACACACACACACACACACACACGGAGAACACATAGAAATAAAATACATTAAATTTTTTATTTATAACTAAAAGCACACTGGAAGTGGCACAGGTATTTAAAAACCTTAAAGCCCACCCCCAATGGCCCACCTCCAACAAGGCTATACTTTCTAATTCTTCCCAAATAGTTCCATCTGCTTCACAAGACTATGAGGTCATTCTCTTTCAAACCATCTCAACACAGCTCTAGTTTCTTTGTGTGCACGGTCTCCACCCCCCCGACCTGGCAGAGCTATACCATTTCTGTGATGTTTTACTGTTTATGAGGTGGAATATCCTGGGAAAGGACATTCCATTTCTATTGTGTATGATTATGCATATGTGTTTGACAATTACATTTGTCAGAAACTTTAGAGGCAGAATGATCGAGGGAACAAAGGACTCCAGGTTTCTATTAGTTCTAACAAGTTAATGGGGAAAACTGATCTGGTGTAGGCTTTCAGGGCTATCCAACTTTTTGATGTTTGTGATATGATGTCACTTACAAATGTATGGGGTTGAATTCATAGGTCTCTGGATAGGTACAGGGCCTGTGGGCTCCAGGTTGGCCATGCTTGATAAGTCAGCCTTCCCTGACTACTCAGCATTACAGAATCAAAGAGCCCATCCGCTTGGCGCTGTTTGTTGGTTTGTAGAGGGTTAACAAGTGTCTTGGTCAGTAAGTTTCATCTTGGTCATGAGAAAGAGACATCAAAGGGAAAGTACTCTTAGTTGGCTTTTCAGCACCCAGCCTGGCTCTCACCTGCCCCATGGCTGAGGTCCAGCTTCTTCAAGAGTGTCTGTAGGGCAGCTGGCTCTGGTTCTGGCTGAAGAAGTCACATTAGTCAGTGGAGTCTTCTCTCTTGCCCTGATTCATAACACTCCAACGTGTGTCTGTGACTATGAAGGCAAATTCCTGCTTCGGGTCATGGCTTAGGTACATCAGCCAATACGTTCAAGGCCAATCTTGGGTTTGTGAGTCTAGACTTGGACCTCTCCATAATGTCATGATTTGAACCAGTTGGTATTGGATTTTCAAACCTTAAACTCCAAATGTCAGGGCTGAGAAGATAAGGCAGATAGTCTTGGAGGCATAAGGACCTTAGTTGACACCAAGAACTCACATAAAATGTGGGGTATGGCCTATGAGCTTGAGATTCTGGGGAGGTAGCAATAGATGGATCCATGGACCTTTTGATTATCTAGCCTAGATTCTGTCTCCAAAAACAATGATGATGAAACCCAGGTGGATGGTATTTGAGTAACGGCAGCTGAGTTGGTCCCTTGGGCCTCCATGCATATGCTCACAACCATGAACACACTGAATTCCAATGTCAACCATGAATTCGTGACTGATTGGCCTTTGGATTTCACATTTAGATGGAAACCTCAGAAACTGCCGTGGACATGAGGAAAGGTCTGTAAGTCATTTATTTATTCAGGAAACATTCCATAGGCTTCTTTTTGGAAAGCTCCAGGCTCTCTCATCTGATTGTTTACAGTCTAGACTTCTCCAAGGAGCACACTGATGGTCACCTACCAGAGAAACAGGTTCTGAAGGCTCCTGAGAATGGTTGGGAAAGTGGCTTGCCTGTGATCTTGACATCCCGTCCCTTCTCACACTTCAGTGTGCACCCTCACATGTAGACTTCTCCCAGGCAGAGGAAGACTGCATTCTGGTCAGGGTATGGAGGCAGCTGGGCATCTTTAAGACTCAAAGTGGAACAAACCTGATGTTCTCACCTTGGTTTCTGCGGCCTCTGACCAGAATTTGTGCAATTTCTATGATTAATTCATGAGGCAAATATCAAAGCAGACCCAATTTCCTGGATACTGTGTCCAAATGGTTGTTGGAATTCAAGTTAATAAAACTTTGGAGGCCAAGACATATCTATCTCCTTGCCAGTTCTCTCAAGGCTCACTGCCCCAAAGAGCTCCTACACAAACAGGGTTCATGTGCTTAGTAAGTAATGCTGGACAGAATCAGCTAAAACTTCAGGGAACAATGGCTGGAGGGCCTCTACAGGGAAGACAGCTTAGCATTAGGTTCCTTTCCTCAACACGGCTAAAGGGTACCCTGACAAAGCTCCAACTAGCCCCCTTTTCTTGGCAAGATCTGGGGCTGTTTAGCGTCTAGCTCCCAGTATCCTTGGCTGTGAGGGTGCCTCCCTAGTCTGCTCCATAGCATGGACCCCAACTGCTTTTGTTTGGCTTTTTATTGCTGCTTTTTCTCTTCTCATGGTTCTCTGATCATGTGACTGAATGTTTTGATCCCAATTAAAGGTGACTTTTATACTTAGCTAGTTATGCAAGCTCGGTGCCCTATGACATGTGGTGTGCGTTACAGCTTTTACATCCTTGTGCTGGGGTGTTTAGCTGTGAGGGTTATGTCTGCTAAATGTCACACTCTAGCTAGTAAAATTTGCACTCAAGTAAGTACTGAAGCAAGATTGTATCAGGGTGACCACTCCGAGGCCATCAGAAAGTCCTACACAGGAAGCAATGTCCACCTTACACTTAGGGTCCACCTATCAAGTTTGTAATAGATAGAAGAAAATGGAGACCAACCTGATCTGTTAGAGAGTATCATGGTCTTTTCAAAAAAGGGAAGGGAGGCAATATTACCTGCTGGGCTTTGATTGAGGGAGAGAGAGATAAAAGGTGACTTGGGTTCTGGAGGAGAATTAGAGACTCAGTTTCGGCTACTTGGCTCCTACCTCAGCTCTCTTGTGCTTGGTAGCATCATGTGCTCCTAAGGGGTATATGATTAATGTTCTCTTTGTTCATGGGAAGAGAGGCTGCAGCTGGTTGGAATGGCGATGTCAATCCCAGAGTAGCAGATAGATCTCACTGTGACTGATTCCACAAAATTGATGTCTCTTCCTGTCATTTCTTTTTGTTGTTTGACTGTGACTGAACTTGGTATTTGGTTTAGAAGTCCTAGTCTCCCTACGTGCATTTCTCAAGCTCTAGGATTAGAGATGTGTGTAATCACACCCAATTTATGTGGTGTTGGGGATCAAATCCAGGGCTTTGGACATGCTAGCCAAGTATACTACACGGTGAGCTACATCTCAGCCCTTTTATTTATTGCTATTTTTTAACATTTGACTCATTTGTTTGTGCGTGCACACATGTGTGTGCATGCATGTGTGTCATGGCACACATATGGAAGTCAAAGGATGACTTTCGGAAGTTAAGCCTCTCCTTCCACCCTGTATATTCCAGGATTTGAACTCAGGTCATCCGGCTTGGCAACAAGAGTCTACCTGCTGAGTCAGCTGCCCAGCCTGGTGTTACTTATTCTCATACATGTCTCCATAAGAATGTAGTTTTGCCAGGTACTGCTTTAGGTATTGGACATGGATCAGTCAAAAACATAGGCAAGAAGCCTGTTCTTGTGGTCCTTGTATTCCAGTGATCCAGCACAAGGTAAAATAAGAAAGATAATTTCTTTCTGATGAAAGTATCCTAAGGAAAGGACACAGAGAGAGCAACCACACATCCTGTCTTACATTCCCAGGCGTTGGTTTGCTTCTCTGAGAAAGTGATAGTAAGTAGCACAGAGAACTGGGGTGAGTACAGTCAGTCACATGTAGTCTGAAGAAAAGAAGTTCTGGTTAAGAGAGTTCTCTGAGAACTCAAAATATTCTTCCCCACTGGGTCCGTTATCACCACACATGGCTGTTGGGCACTTGAAATGTGGCTAGTGCCATAGAGAAATAGAGCTGAAAAGTGTGTGTGTGTGTGTGTGTGTGTGTGTGTGTGTGTCCCACATTCCCCTCTGTGTGCCTGTCTGCGGGCCAGGGGTCAGTGGAGGATGTCTTCATCCATTGTCCTCTACCTTTTCTTTGAGTCAGAGTCTTTCATTGTGCCAGGAGCTCCCTGGTTGGATAAACTGGTGGGCCAATGAGCCCCATGGGTCCCATGTCTTTGTATCTCAGCTCTGGAGTCACAGCTCTGCACCTCCACGCCTAGATTTCTATTTGGACACTGGGGATCTGAACTCAGGTTCCTGTCCTAACACACTTAGAACCTCACCCACTGGGCATCTCCCCAGCTAACGGCAACCGTGGGAGACCAGCTCCCACGATCCACTCCAGAGTAGCAAAGGGGTAAAAAGCTTTTTTATCTGAAGATAATTAAAAATTAAATCTTTAACTGACTGGGAAAATGAGGAAACATACATGCCTTCTGATGGCAACTTTCTCTTTTACTTCTTGAAAATGGTCTCTGACTCTTTCTGACTGCATTCAGCTACGTATCTCCACATTGCTGCATTCTATACATACAACTACATATCTTACTTTACATACAGATGGCCATACATCTCCATACATAGTTACATCTATTTTCACATCTTTCTTTTACATACATTTCTCCTCTACATCTCCTTTTATACAGTTTCATCTTCCTTGCCTCCACAGCCATAGCTATTCATCTCAAATACATAGCTCTCTCAACAAACATTTACATTGTTTTTACATATTCTCAGACAGCTCTTTGCATAGTTCCTACATGTATAGCTCTTTCACATAGCTTTATATCTCTCACATCCATTCACACATATGCTTCTTTTACAACATTCACTCAGTCTTTATTCACTCACATATCTCTCACCCTCTCTTTAGGCTTCTTCATCTCTCATTTAGCACACATACACTCACATTCTGCACATCTTTATCCCTACATTGCTGCTGCTATTACACACTCTCATTCATACATACTCATCCCTCCTTCTCTCTTCTCCTTACATTCTGCTGCTCCCTGCATCCTCGGCTAAACTGTGGACAATTATATGCTATTTTTCAGGGCCCAACCCATTCTCATAATATATGAAGTCATACAGTTTTTCTCAGACTAGTAAGGTCACAAAGACTGGTCAGTGTAAATGCTTGGCCTTGCACGTAACTTTTTCCCAGACAAAGAATGATATTGGAATTCAGAACTTAACAATAACAGTAGCAGGTTGAACCTTGAGTGGTCAGGGTATGTGGAGAAAGTTAGCTATTGCAAGAGGGTTATGTCTCAAAACAGTCTGGCCTTGAGTTAGCAATAACAACATCTGGGAATTTGTATATATTCTGCAGGGGCAGTTTAGTCTGTCTGCATTAGTTCTAAAGTCTAAAATAATTGTCTTTGAGGCTGAAAATACTGTTATTTTCCTGTGTCAGTAAAGAAGAATATTCTAATATTATTTCTAAACATCAGATTTGACTATCCACAACTGCAAGTCTTCTCAGAGATGTAAAACACACTACCAAAGTGCTGTGGAAAGAACCTTATGGCTGTTCTTATAGGGAGGCATAGCAGTGATACCTGAGCAAGTTACAGACAGAAAACAATGGGTCACCCAGTCAGCGATCTCTCGGCTCTGACCAGTGGGGCTCCCACTCAGGGAATTATACATCTGGTGGGTCAACTTGTTAAACACTGGGTGTTACCTGCTATCTACTCCTATGGCCCTCAGCACCCAGCCCTTACTATTAAAGTTTTATTTAATTTTAATGGCATAATCAGAAATGTATCTGTGTGGCTAGGAGATATTCTTCTGGGCAGGGAAGCTGCAGGAGCAAGAGTAGCTTGTTAGGAGGGTTCTGTGTCTGGTTGGTCTGCAAAGCCAAGGTGAGGCCTTGTCAGCACGTTACATCTCTCCTTTCAATAGCAAACCTACAAAAATGTATGACCTTATTACTCCTGTTCTGTGGGTCCCCAGAGATCCTACAGAGGATTTGTCTTAGGGAGGTGGGAACTGAAAACCACATGCAGCAAAGAACCAGTTTCCTTCCCTAGGCAAGGCTCATGCCCACACTGTCTGATTCTCCACTGGTGGACTGCCTGTGCAGGATACAAACAGCCTTTCTGGAGGCTGAGCTATGCAATCTGGGAACAAATCCCTAGTCTGTTTTTACTTGCACACTGGCTCTTGCACCTGATCTCCACCGCTGTTCTCTCAAGGGTACATTGTATTTCATTTGTGTCTTTCCACAACTTCATTTTTTTTTTTTCTGGAGTAGTTCTGCTCCTCTTTGATAAAGATTGCTCTGATTTTTTTTTAAAGGGGCTGGTGTTTACAGATGCTTTAACTTAATTGCTACTTTGTGCGGAAAGGGTTAAGTAAGAAACAAGAAAGGGAGGACAGAGGAGAGAGGAAGAGAAGAAGAGGAACTGCTTTATTTCCTAGCCGACAATTGAGCTATCCTAGACGCTCCTGGCTTCCCTAGGGCAGAGACAGTGGAGGAGGGGGTCACCCACAGTCTAGCTCTGCTCCAGCTCCTGGTCTTCACCCCCCACCCCCAGGGCACACGAATGTGTGAGGAAGCCCCCCCAAATCATCCCCCAGCTCTAGCTCTGCTCACCAAGCATAGACAGAAAGGTATTCTGCTTCAGCAAGCCTCCCAAGAGAAAACAGAGACAAGGGAGCCAATCTGGCTTGATGTGCTGAGGATTAGAGAGGGCCTTGCTACAGAGCCTCTAATCTCAGGCTGGCCGGCATTGTCTTTAGTTGCTATTCTCCTTGCCCTTGCATAATCAGAAGAAAAGCATGTACCCAGGACGGCCCTGACAGTTCGCTTAACCCAGCAAAGGAGATCAAAACATTCACCTGGAGACATAGCCAAGTCTGAGGGTTCAGTGTTACCCCGATTTCTGCCCTTGGTCCTAGATGACTGTTAAAAAGAGGGCAGACCAAATGGTGACAGTGAGGTGAGGGAACGGGACGGGAGGGTATGGAGGCTATAGCTCACCAGCTTAGTGTATACCAGGAAGCTGATGACCTTGACCCCTCTGGTGGAGAAGACAGAGATTATAACATTCTGCCGGCATATTCTGCCTCCTTTCGCAGGGGGCCTTCCAAGGTCATTAGTGTGAGAACCATCTGAATCCTGTGCTGAAACTAACTTTCATGTGGAGACCAGCATACCAGTGTCTCACTTCTACACATGCCTTGTCCTTCATTTTTAGCATGTAGTTCTTAAGTAGGGCCTGTTAGAATAAAGGAACCAAATCAAACACCTTCCTTCAGGGATTTGCTTGGAGGCTCCATTAGCCCAAGCAGTATTAGCCTGCTAGACTATTTGTGTTGTAAAAATATTTAATTAAAATTAAACATTTTTTTAAATTGAAAAATATATTTGTTAAGAAAAATCTAGAAGTTTTTTGGTTGAAAAAAGGAGAGAGGAATCATTTGAATGTCTATCATTTATTTAATCTCTATGCTCTATTTGATAAATTCTCTAAAAGTAATTCAAACCAAATGTATTATGTATATGTGTGTGTTTGTGTTAGCGACTCTAACAAATATATTAGTGTTTTGTATAATGGCTTTTTAATGTGAAAAATAGTAAGATAAGAATAATCTCCATACATTTAAATGTCTACATTGTGTCCTTAAATTCCTGTGGACTCGACACTTGGGTGTTCTGAACCACAAGAACCTTGGTAATTTGCTGGAGATCTCACAGTGAGTGAGTGGGTGGTAAAACCAGACCCAGCACTTATCTTCATCGCCAAGGTGACCATAAATCATTATCTTCACTGGACCTCAACCTTCTTTACCTGGGGGTTCTAGTTAATAGCTCTCTCCTGCTTTCACTGAGGATCATGTCACTGCAGGACATGTCCCCAGGTAAAATTACCCTCTTCTATCATGGCAGCTGAAGAAACCCACAACATAGCAGTATTCATTTGGGTCAGTCGACCAGGGTGTAGCTCCGTGTAAAGCATTTGCCTTGTGCAAAGAGTAATCATGTTTTTGTTGGTTGGTTGGTTGTTTTTTAAGACATGAAAATGAAGGGAATATGGGAAACACGTAGCATGATGTCCATCTTCCATATTACTCATTGTTCTCTCCTCTTGCTTTGCATGGTATGATGCTGTTACTCAGGATTACATTAAACTGAATTTCAGTGTGTGATTCTGCTTGGGATGTCTTGGCCTCTGGGTACAAGGTAGGACCATACAATTAGAACAACTCATTCAAACCACAGAATTTCCTTCTGTTAGGAATAACACTCCACAACATAGACCAGGACACCCTGTGGTGGTTATGTTCATTCAGTGTATCACGGTATGGCCCTCACTGCCACAGACACTCACAGTACTGTCACAGGATGACTTCTGCCGTGATCCTGGAGTTGGGGAGAGTCCTTCTCCTTTCTACTGTGGTTAGCCTGCTCCACTGACTTTCTCTGAATGTCCTCCTTAATGACAGATAGAGGGGGGGTTGTTGTTTTCTGCTTGGGGAGATGAACAGCTTTTCAGTGAAAACTTCATCCCAAGGAAGTTGAGAAGGGTGCTATGTGAGATCGATGATGCTTTGGAAAACCTAAGTAACTGAGTGACCTGAGGCGGGGGCAGGGATACAGGGATGTGGCCAGTTCTCATAGGTTATGGTCTGGGACTGATGTCCTTAGGTCTTTGAGGCTGAATTAGCATCTAAGAGCTAAAAAAACCTGGAGCAGCCTGTGAGATGTGACTAAATCAGGAAAAGGTGCAGAAACTGGTGGGCGGATGGGGGGGGAGGGCTCTGGTGCACAGCTGGATACAAGCTGTTCAGATGCATATGGCCAGCTTTCACTTCATTTTGTCTGCCTTAGAAGAGTCATCTGGTGGGTTTCGTCTGTTCCTGGCAGCAGGGTGAGCCCCTGTTGCTCACACCCCTATGGCTGGTAAAGACAGAAACTGATCTTCATCACTCTTACAAGGCTCTAAGAAAATGAGGGAAGCTCAGGAAACACCACGCTGTAAGCTCTTTGAGAAATTTCTATCTGGAAAAGCATAATCTGCTGTTCGCTTTGGGAAGGAATTATAGTGAATGAATGCTGGCTCCCATTGTTGAATGTCAGATCAATGGGAATGATGGCCTTACCTTACCTGGCAGAACACTAGTAGGTTTTGATTCCACAAGTCATGTGGTGGTGTAATTTGGTTTGATGGTTTAACGGTGAGATTTTTGAAAAAGAGATTAAAACTGGCAGGAGAAAGTGGTTCCTGGAGGTTTATAGAGAACTGTAGAGAAGGTGAGCCCGTCCTCTGTAGGGTCTCAGGAGTGACTTCAGGGGTTCTAGGAGGTGGCTTGTATCTTCTGCGAAGTGGGTTCAGAGATCTTGGCCTGAGAGCAGCATCCTCATCACCAGCACTGTTGATATTTTGGACGTCCCTGGTCTCTAGCCCAGTGGAAGCCTCCACTTGCCACTGCTCCCAGTTCTAACAAACAAAATGTATTTGGCAATCTTTGTAGAAGGAGACGACACAGTGGCCTCCAGCACACTGCCAAGAACAAAGGAGAATCCATTTTTTCTGCTGCAAGGCGTTGAGTTACTGTGTGTATAGGAAGTAGCAGGCACCGCCATTTCCAGTTCTACAAAACAGCAAAGTCCAGAGTGCGGGTTTGCTAGCTGAATCAATGTGTTGGTCCTTGTGAGTATCTTTAGGACCAAATTGTCATTTGTGAATCTAAAATTTTAAAAAGTAAACAAAGAAAACAAAACAAGCTATCACAAGCAGTAACGACAACAGAAAAATGGAGATGTGAACCGGGCCAGGAAGCTTTGGAATTTACTTAAAAATGCGTGGCAGGATTAGCCTAAGATTGCCTCCTTGAGCCAGTCTCAGGAGAACTCTGCATAGAGCTGGCCTGGGTGTTGATATGTGAAGAGGCTGAGAACATGTGGCATAAACATAGACTGATATTGTTTGCCATTTACACTCAGCGTGTGTAATGCAGTAGGAATGGCTCTGGGCGGCATGTGACTCTCCTTGCAGACGGTAGGCAGTGCCTGGGACGCTCTTTCTCTTTCGCTGGTTCGCTTGCTCATATCCCCCCCCCCCCCCCCCCCCCCCCCCCCC
>PVIH01000167.1:277788-364463 GCA_004025045.1 Sigmodon hispidus | reverse complement strand
GGTAAGATCGCATGACATGGCTTTACCTTTCCCAGCCCAAGGAGGGGTACCGCCAAGGGGTTTTGTTTTATCTCCTAGTCCAGGCGACGCTTTGGACCATGTTCTTGGCGCAAAGCGTTTGTGCATGAGTATGCGATTTGTTGGTATCTCCACTCCCTCTTGTTTAAAGGAATTTTAATAAATTATTCCCAAGGGCAGTTTAACATGTGACCTAAAACAGTACCTCATGACCCCAGTGAAATCAGCAATCCTGATGTCAGTAAATCTAGATGCAGCTAGATCAGATTGCTTTCTCATCAGATCTGAGAGACTGAATGTCGACGTGTTTAGAACCCAGAAGCCTTAGGAGCGCTGGGGATCTCTTCGGGTTAAGGTGCCTGGGTCTTATGGATGGATTTTTCCAGGGCTGGGATATGAACATAAAAGTGTTTGAAATGTGCGGCATCAGTTGAGTGCAGACTCAGACCCATTCTGACCGGGAGGGGAGTGCCATGGTAACAGTTTAGAAGCTGGGGAAACTTTGCCATGAGACACAATTCTTACGGGTTCTTTTTAAAGACCCCTGAAGTTGGCTCAATAGGAATTTTAGCGACCCTCAAGGAAAGTTAAAAAAAAAAAAAATAAGCAAAACGATAGTAAAAGTCTCCAAATAAACCAGTGAGCTTAAACGTTGGCAGTGAAGTTCCAAGACATATTTGGACATGGGTGCAATTAGGCCCAGCACTACCAACCATGACTCACCTTATTTTTTAACTGATGTAATTAAAAGTAGCTTCAGCACCCCAGTAGAGCAACACTGACTTTCTGCTTGAAAGCGTGTAATATCAAGTCTACACTCATAAAACAGTGTGAGGGATTATCTTGTACCATACGAGGTTTTTTTTTGAACCTTAAAAAAAAAAAAAAAAAAAAACCAAGACAAGCCATTCTTTAGCTTCACTGTTGGTCTCTGCCTTAAATGCATTAGAATCTTTTTTTTTTCCTTCCCGCTCTTTACTCTTACCCCATTTCTTTTTTCTCTTTCTTTTTTGAAAAGGTATCAGAAATCTGCAGAGGGAGAGCTGATATTTTCACACACTTGTCCGTCCCCACATGCGCACACCAACAGCTGTCGTGTATGATTTTGTGGAATCTGATATTTTGAACGAAATGACTTCCTTACTTTCCATAGTAATATAATAATCAATTTCACCATAGACGGCTGTGTACATGTCAAGCGTGGGCTGCTCCTAATTAGCAATGCATGGGGTGGAGGGCAGAGAGCTGGAGGCAGTTCCAAGTTAAAAAAAAAAATCAGCCTTCAAGTTTTACCCATACAGGGCTTAGGCAAAGCAGTGTTCAGTCTGCTTGGATCTTAAAATACAGGTTTAGTTTGTGGTTTTCTGAGAAAATACTGTGACTGACACGTGCAAATGTAATAGAGATGAGCCTATTCCTCTGATTGTTGCAGCCTTGCTTTTTATCTGCACTCTGGTAACTTTCATAGCCACAGCTCTGCCTACTATGATAGAGCTGACACTATTCTGAGCCTTGAGAGGTTACCTGGGCTTTGTTGGTGATATTTAGAAAGATGTCTGTACTTTAAGCTACACAAACTCCTATACACTTTGAGATCCATATACTTTCTCAATAAACAGCTTTATAGTTCATTGCTCAGGCTCTAACCTTATGTGCTAGTTGAATCTGAAGAATTTAAAGGAGTTAAGCAGCATACATACATATTCCTGACACATACTGGGTACTTTGCCATGGACAGCCAGTTGTGCTGAAATTTGCATCTCCGTCTTGGAGGCAGCTGTAAAATCTAATCACTTCTTTCTAACTGCACTGTGCTGTGTGGGAAGCTAGAATTTTGAGAGATTTCGGACTGTGAAAGATGTCTTTAGGTACTTCTGTTTCAGCCTTTACTTCATGGTAGTGCCCTGGAGAGCTAAGACCCTAAGACCCCGGTGCTGGGTCTCAGGAGAGGTGAGACTCAAGAGTCTCTGATTTCAAAAGTGACACAAAGCTTGAGATATTGAGACATGACACCTTTAAGAAAACGCTCTTCCCCCCCCCCCAAGTCTTGCTATATAGCTCAGGCTAAACCTAGAATTCTGAATCTAACCCAGGCCGGCTTCAAATTCATAGTCCGTCTGCTTAAGTCACTTAGGAGCTGGAATCACAGGCTTTTACCATCATGCCTGGTTTGTACGCTTGGTTTTTAAGACTAGGCCCTCCAGAATGCATATAAAATTGGACTTTGAAATATATATACAATGTTTATTATATTTGAGTGAAGAGGCTGGTCTCTGCTCTCAGTGCTCAGTAACTGGATCTACAATTATCTCTAACACAGCAAAGCTGATCATGCAATGTTGAGCCAGTCAGTTCAATGAAATCACTTTAGGCTATCTCAATCTTCAGAATTTTTATTCTAAAAGCCAGGGGTTGACAATGGTGGCTGAATCTTACAAAGGGATGTTTTTAGAAGATTAACATGTCCCTTGAGATTACTTTTGCAGTGCCTAAAATCAGTAGATAAAAAGCTCCTTCTAGGTGTGCTGAGCATGTTGTAGATAGAAGTGGCTCATTAAAGACAGAAGTATGACTGAACTTCCCACCCCTCACTATATTCTTAGCATTAAAAAAGTATTTCTAAGATACCAGCTCAATGTTCTCAAGGCACAGCATCAGTATCACTTGGACTTATTAGGGATGCTGATTTCCTGGCCCATCCAAGGCCTCCTGAGTCAGAAGCTGGGCATGCAGAACTTAGCACCCAGCACCTGTATTCTCCTGGTGCTCTACAGAGTCTGAGACTCACTGCTGCCATGCTTCTTGTCTGTTTGCAGCCACACAGTTACGTGGAGGTTAAATGTTATTTTTCCCTGAAGCTACCCAGAACTGAGGGGACAACAGGCGTCAGAACCCGAGATCTCTGCTCTTACAGGGTCACAGTAACATTTCCATGCGTCACAAACAACCAAACAACCACTTTAGGAAGATAACATCCTAAAACCAGGAAGCGCAAAGAAACAGTAAATATCTCAGTTCATTGCCTCATTCTATGGAGGAGACTAACAGATATACAGTTATCGGCTAGGTGTGGTGGCACACACCTTTAATTACAGCCCTCAGAAGGCAGAGGTAGGCGATCTCTGTGACTCTGAGGCCAGCCTGGTCTAAGTCCTGAGTTCCAGGACAGCCAGGACTATGTACAAAGAACGTGCCTCAAAACCAAAACAAACACAAAAGATGGACAGTTTCAGTGCCAGAGCCTGTGTGCTAGCGAGTCTATTTATAACCCAAACAGTGTTCTTCTGTTAGTCTGTCCAGCCTCCTGAGTTTCGTACAGATCCTTACCTAGTTCCTGGCTTTAAGCACATCAGTTCAAGTTTCCAGGTTAGTTAGTTCCAGGACAAGATCAGCTAGTTTGAGAATTTTAAAATTAGTGTGAAATTTTGTCTTAGCTTAAAATGGGCTTGAGCTTCATAACTGTCTTGTACACACCCAGAAAGCTCCAGCAGTGTCCACTACTGGCAAGAGCTGAGTGAGCATGAGCACACGTTTCATTCCCTCCAAGTCAAGTCAATTACACACGTCGCCTCAGATCACACACTGAAGTGGCATTTTCTTCAGATTTAGTTAAAAGTAAAATATGACAACAAATGTGTTGGTTGGATATTTTAGAATTTTATACTTGCTGTGGTTGGTGGTATTAACATAGTTTTGACAGTGTTCAGAGACTGAATCTAATCTAAATTCTCTTCAGAGATTCGTCTTTCAAAGCTTCATTTCAACACACATATATGAGCTATTTAGCTTGAAAAACAAATTGAGAGTGTGATTCATAACTGTTGCCTGCATGCATACATGTTGGGGAACATGTCCATGGAAAAGAAATGCCAACTGGTTCTACGTTCCTACCTGTTGCCAGGTGCTGTGACATGGATCGGGTCATGTATTATCTGCTTTCAAATGACCATGAGGTAATGGGGAACACAGACAATTGATTTAGTGTTCAGTTCTGTGAGAGGGTGGTAAAGGAATGCAGTGTGGTGGGGCCTTCTGGGAGCACACTGTGGAGAGAGAGAGAGAGGCTGTCTGGAGAAGAAGAGAGAGCTTCCTCTTGAAGAATGATACTGAGCAGGTGGATTCGAATATACAATAGCACAGACAACTTTGTGCACACTGCACAAAGCACCACTGCCTGGAAACCCCTGACATTTAACCCATCTTATCCATGTAGAGTGAGCAATTTGGCTTCTTTGGGAAATGTGCATTGGAATTTTATGTTATAGAAACAAGAAGCTTGTTTCTCCAGGAATCTCAACTGTTCTCCATAAAAGTCTCAGCCGAGAAATCACTATGTCTTATGCTTCTGAGAAAAAAATGGGATAAATGTCCCCTAGTCTTAGAGGTTCAAACCAGTTTCATAGATTTTAATCTTCATAAAACAAGTAAATTTTTTTCTGAAAAACTGTATCTCAGACAAACCAATTTCACCCTGAGAGCCAAGAGCAGGCTGCACAGACCTTTAGAGAGAGGAATAGATAAGGAGCCACTGGGCAGTTTGCTCCCTAGACCTTCTGACAGAGTCTTGTTCCAGATAATAAGGGTAAAGAAAGTTAAATAATTTCACAGCCTGCCTGCAACACAGTCATCCGAGCCAAGCCTTGTGCGGATGGTACAATGGCTTCTTTCAAGGTATTCCCAGGATCTCAGCATCAGCTAGTTTGTGAAATGATGATAGTCTTAGTTCTGATGATCATCACACTCCACAGAGCACCTCACAGTCGCTTTGATCTCCAGGCAGTCTCTACAGTGGTGGACATTATTGTCTGTGTGACAGATGAAGAAACTGAACCTCGCAGTCATCAAATTTCAAAGATGGAAAGGATCTCAGAGACCATTTCCTTTCTTCCAGCTTTCTCATTAAAAAAAAAAAAAATAGACTGACCCCACAGACCCACAGGGAATAAATTTTGGTCTTAGGATCAGATCTGGGCCGTCTGATGTTTCTTACAAATTTTTCATTCCTATTTGGCTGCACTCAATTCTGAAAGAAACTAAGGATATGTGTGTTTAAACTAGTCCTACATGCCTTTTTATGAACACATACATATAGAAAAAGAGTCATGTTTATACTTTTATATGTAGACAGATCGAGCATAAACTGGTAGACATACAAACCACTCACAATTCATTCTGGGGAGCTGAGGGTAGGACTGGACTGGGCAGCATCTTGAAGAGGGTGTCAACATATATTGGAGGGTTAGACAGGGTATCAATATGTAGCCCAGGCTGGCCTCAAACTATTATCTTCCAGTTTCAGCTTCGCATGTGCTGAGATAACAGGTATTGCTACCTCGTGTAGCTGTGTTTACTTATATTTCTTTTATAAAAATTTACCTGAGTAAAAATGACTAAACATCATTTTTCCATGGGGGGCATAAACAATAAATTTGTTAGGCTCTTCCTACTTTTATATTTCTAAAATTTACAGCAATTATGAATATTAAATAAATCCATTTCTTTAATGATTTTAAGCTATATGCCAGACATGGTGGTGCATGCCTTTAAATCCCAGCATTCTGGAGGTAGAGGCAGGTGGATCTCAGTGCATTTGAGGCCAGCCTGGTCTACATAGTGAGTTCTAGGACAGCCAAGACTACACTGAGAGACTTTGCTTCAAGAAAACGAAAATAACAATAATAATAAAGCTTCTCTTTCTTTTTAAAGATAGGTCTCACTATGTAGCACCTACTGGCCTGGAATTTACTAAAACACCAGGCTGACTCCAAACTCACAGAGATTCACCTGCCCGTGCCTCTTGAGTGCTAGGATTAAAGGAGTGTGCCACCACTTCTGGTTAATAACTTTACAAAATAAAATATATTTTAAAAGAAAGAAAGATGAGTTGCTGGGGAAGCAGCTCAGTGATAGACACAAATCTCACACATGTCCACAACACTGCAAAACAAAATCTTAAAAAAGAAAATGATAGAGTATGAAAAGAAAGGACCAGTAACTTTTTCTTACTGGAGATATTGGCCTGTGTTCTCACATACTTCCAGGCATGTCCAACCCAGCCCTTGCAGACCACATGCAATCCCAGGAGCGTTGTGAATGGAACTCGGCACATGTGTAGATAACAGGATCAGGCCTACCCTGTCAGTATGTCTGGTCTGTCTTGTGTGGCACTGGGACAGTATGCTACTTGCCATGCTTGTGTGGCTTCGTCATCTCTCTTGTGTACATGCTGAGTCCTAACTGCTCCAGGAAGAAAGGCAGTCCCTATCCCTGTCACTTATAAAAACCACTAGGTCCTTTTCATGAGAACTGCACACTGTCTGATAAGAGTGGTGCAGAGTGCAGGGGACCAAAGGCTGAAGATTGGACGTTAAAGTAATAGAGGAAGTAAGGCCGAAAGTACAGTTTCAGAAGCTCCCTCAGTGACTGTAGACAGAGACAATAGTGTCCTGTAGTTAAAAGACTGTCAGTTCAGTCCATTATTCTGTGAAAGACCTCAGATGGCTTATCACATCTTTCCTAATCTTTTTTTTTTTTTTTTTTTGAGACAAAGTTTCACTATATAGCCCTTAACTATGCTCAAAGCTCCAATCCTCCTGCCTCAGCCCCCTGGGTGCTGGGATGACAAGTGCTTACTACCACACCTGACCTGTGAGTTCTTAATGTAAACAGGAGATAATCATATTTGACTTCCCTACTACCTGTATGGTTCTGGAGATCAGACCACTAATCGTGTGTGTGTGTGTGTGTGTGTGTGTGTGTGTGTGTGTGTGTGTGTGTGTGTTTTCGTGTGTGTGCATTTGAGTGCTTGTATATCTGTCTGTGTGTTATTAAGCTACCAAGTGAAAAGCACGGAACAAAAGAGAAGGCAGGATTATTATCGATGCTATGAATCATCTCTGGAACTGTCATAGTGATATGAATCACTTCATGGTAATGTTGTGGCAAAGGCCCAGACACTGGTTAGCAGCATTGACCTGGTAATCTTGAAATTAGTCACAGAGGCCTACCCAGTGATGATCCAGCAGCACCATTGTTTGTGAAGAGAATGTGCAGCAACCTTGTCTCAGGGAAGGAGAAGACTCCCCTGCTGAGTGCTGCGGTGCCGTGTCCCTCCTTCACCACCACATCAGCCCTGGGTTCCAGCTGTGGCTCTGCTCTATTCCTGACCTTCACTTTCTTTCCTGTGTTGAACGAGTGGATTGTGACCAAGAGATGGTCTTCAAGGCTCCTTCTTGCTCTTCAAATCTATAGTATTTAGCTGGAATTTCGAGCGTGCATCCTGGACAGGCATCTTTGTAACCTGGCATTTAGGGATCTCCTTGTGTCTTACATAGTGTGATCCAGTTTCTGAGAGCATTACAGTGGTAAATTTTCCCCTTTTAATTAACATGCCATTATTTCATTTGTCAGGACAGCTTACATACAGTATTTCAATGCAGACAATGGGTACCCATCCAATTGGAGAGTGCTTAGCTTTTACATGTCCTTAGCATTTCTTTATGTTTGAGACCATGGCTTCTTCTTGTCTGGTTCTCCTTAAAATATATAATTAGTAAATTGTGAATTATAGTGTTGTAGAAAAATGGGGGCTGTTTCATGAGTTGTTATGGTATTTTTACCTGAAGAACATTGTTGAACTTCTCGGAAGCTGTGTAAGTTTTATGTGTTATCGCATGAAACTATGGAACTGAAAAATGAATATCTAAGAGATATTTAGTTTCCAGGAAACAGCAAAGGCCTGCACCTTTCATTGCAAATAATTGGATTTGGGTCTTCTATAGGAGCACTCATGTGGACAGTGTTGGCTCTTCTATGGGCAGCCAAAGTTGGTTTTGTTGGTTGTGCACCAACATACTTGTGGCTTCTGGGGCGGGGTGGGTGGACATCAGGAGGGAAGAGTCTGTGGCTGAGTTGTATGTGGTCATGGCATGGACCTTCAGCTGAGTCCTTGCTGATAACAGCCCTGCCAGTCTAATGTTGCCCGGCTTGGGTCACCGTACATCTGTCGCCTGTTTCTGCAGCTTGGGCCCCACCCTTCCCCTGCTCCTCCCTCTCCAGGAGTTGCCCACCCCTTGCCTTTTATTCCTCTCCTCTCCACGCTGATATCTCAATACATTCTTAGCTTCCTTCTCTTCCTGTAATCTTTGCTGGCAGAGCTCCCAAGCTGCCTGTACAGAGGGTGATGATGATAAGGGTAATGTTGGCAATGATAATATAACGGCAGAAATAAGAAGAGCAGTGGCTGGTCACTTGCTTTATAGTAAGAGCTGTGCTAAATACTTTATGTATCCATCTGTTCTCAGACCAAGCCTGCAACATGGACACATCTGTCTTCCTTTTAATGATGAGGACCCCAGGCCTTAGAGAAGCTGAGTATTGCCCCAGAGACACTAGCTTATTAAGAGGTAAAATTGTAAGTCATACACAGTATGATAGTAACTTTCAAACCTGTATTTGCTTCTGAACAAAGCCCCTCTTCCCCATTATGATGCAATCACATTAATATGATGGGTACTTTATTGATGTGACTAAATCAATGAATTAACTCATTTTACTCTGACCCTTAGTAGCAATGAAAGTATCCAAAAAGATTTGATACTTCCCATGCCGAGGACTATTTCCTAAAAGGGAGGTGTTCCTATTCACATACATATAAAATGTCCTCCCCAAGAGCATCTGTAGCATGCATCCATGTCAGGGGCCCTGGAAGTTTCCAGAGAACTCAGACAACACTTTACCTTTGTGGTCTTTAGATGAGAAAAGTGTATTTTTTTTTTTTTAATAAATAGGTACACTGTTTAGGAGGCTAAGGCAGGAATATAGTTGCAAATTTGAATGTAATTTACTCTCTATAACCAGCACCAAGCCAATCAGAGCTAATGGCTAGACCTTGGCTCTAACTACATAAACAGGTACACTGAGGTGCAGGGAAGTGAGCCTTTTCTTTTTTTTCACTGTCACATAGCTGATAAGAGACAAGTGGAGACAGGGACCCGTGATCCTGATCCCCAGGACAGCCATAGCCACATAGGCACTTACTATGATCTCCCATCACTTCCTTGCTGAGCAGAAAACAAAAAACATTACCTTTTCCTTTTTTTTAAAAAAAGAGATTTACTTGTTGTATATACACTGTTCTGTGCTGCATGTGTTCCTGCACACCAGAAGAAGGTACAAGATATTATTTTAGATGGTTGTGAGCCACCATGTGAGTGCTGGGAATTGAACTCAGGTCCTCTGGAAGAACAGCTGGTGCTCTTAACCTCTGAGCCATCTCTCTAGCCACCACTATTACCTTTTCAGTGAAGATCTTTTCCTATTAGAAGAATATATTTCTCATACTTTTTGTCACTATACCAAAAATGTTTGTAAAAAACAACCAATTTTCATTGGAAGGGCTACATATGCCATCGTAGACAGCGAAGGTCAGAGGACAACTGTGGGAGCCTCTTTTCTCTTCCTGTCAGGTAGGTCCCATGCCAGGGATCGAACTCAGATAGCCAGGTTTCGAGGCAAGCGCCTTTAACCATCTAGCCTACTCTCAAGCCTGAGAAAACAGTTTAAGGGAGGAGAGAGTTACTTCCGTTCTAGCAGCCTCTGGCTGTGCTGGCTCACACTGCTGTTTCTAGGCCTGAGAGGAGGCAAAGCATGTTGACAGTGAGAGCCTGCTGGGACAGAGCTGTGCTTTCACAATGGCTGGAAATAAAGTCAGGTTAGAATGGACTAGGGCAGGATATACCCTTCACAGACACGTTTCCAGTGACCCCCTTCCTACAGCCAGGCCCCACCTCCCATGAGCTGAGTCAATAGATCAATTAATTAGTTGAAGTTAGGACTTTCATGATCCAATCACCACCACCCCAACAGTGCCACCAGCGAGGACCAAACCAATGCCTGAGTCCCCTTAGGGACACTTCCTATCTATACCATAAGAAGTGATAACAAGCGTTTCACACAAAACCAGTTTATAGTGCTATAAAAATGATATGTCATGCATTGAAGGTGTCACAGTTGATAGCCACAGAACTGTTTCTGCTGCTCATGGGAACATCAGTGTGGCCAGAGCTGGATCCCCAACCTTGAAAAGGAGTACCCCAGACCAAACTCCACAATGTGGGAGCCTCTCCTCCCAAACCCCATTCTCAGTGGGTGGTTGTGACCCTGCTATGGGTAGAGAAGTATTCTATTTTCAGAATCTCCAGAAGCAGGTCTTTGCTGGACAGGTACACCCATACCAAAGTTATCATCCAGGTTTCCCTGCAGGGATATGCTAGCCTTGGCCGTTAGTTCTTGTATTCAGTCCATTTCACAGAAGGCACGGGTGGGAATCAGAGAGCCCTGAGGCAGTGTGGGCCCTGGAGAAGAGCCAACGTGAGTTAAAATGCACATCATTTAAGAAGGTGACTTTTGGGGGCTGGAGAGATGGTTCAGTGGTTAAGAGCACCGTCTGCTGTTCCAGAGGATCTGGGTTCGTTTCCCAGCACCCACATGGCAGCTCACAACTGTCTGTAGTTCCAGTTTCAGGCAAACACCAAGGCAAATAATTAAATAAATAAATAAAAGTTAAAAAAAAAGAAGGTGACTTTCTTTAAGCAATGTTGTTTGTGAGGTAGGGCATGGCTCTGAATTCCTGATTCACTTGCCTTAGTCATCCAAGTTCTGGAATGACAGAGCATGCTACCACATCCAGTTTGTGCATATGGTGTGTGTGTGTGTGTGTGTGTGTGTGTGTGTGTGTGTGTGTGTGTGTACATAGAGACCAGAAGAGACTGTGGAATCCTTGGTGTTAGAGGTAGTTTGGGCTGCCTGACTTGGGTGCTGGGTACTGGACTGAAGTTCTTTGTAAAAGGGGTAAAGACGCTTAACCGCTGGGGCATCTCTCCAGATACCATTTCTATTATACAAACTAAGGAACTGCACTGGGTGAGTCCAGGGTAGAGCCAGGCATGGTGGTCTCAGGGGGTCTCTGGCATCTTCCATTGCTGCCTTCATCCCATTTCAAAGTCGCTGCCCACAGGGCTGCTTTGTTTTCAATCAGCCTTTCCTTAAGTGTCAGCTTGCTTGACAACTGGGCATGGCCATGGACCTCCATCCTGACGTCATCCACAATATCAGTGTGTGTCCTTGCAGTTGTATTAGAAGGGCGATGTGATGCTGTGATCACCCCAGCCTGAGACGAATTCCTGGACACTGCGACTTCTGTCACAGATAAAATCTTGAGGACTAAAATGTTAAGCAACATTTCCCTAATCTCACATCCCCCAACAGGAAGATGGAATCTTGGGTCCCTGACCACAGCTGATTCTCCCCTACCTGTCACATTCTGCCGAGGAGTCTCCAGTATCTGTCACTGGGTGAACAGACCCAGAGCTTGTGAGTCTTTATTCAGACTCAAGGGGAAAGCCCTTCTATTGGTTAAATTTCTTGAAAAGTACAGTGTGAACCTGTCCTGCTTGCCCGGAGCTTCCTCAGTCAGAGCTCATCGTGCCTTTCTTTGACATCTCAGGAAGTCTTCTCTGTCTCCGCTCTTTTTTCTCCTCACCTGTAGGCTTTGCACGGCTCACACCAGATGCCTGTACACATGGGCTGAAGGAGCAAAGTTCCGAGGGTGCATCTGGTCCTGTGTGTCATTGACATTCTTCTTTTCATCTCTCCCTTCCTCCCTGTCTTCCTCCTTCCCTGACTCTCACATACATTATACTTGTGTTTTGAGACAGGGTCTCTGTATATAGAAGCCCTGGTTAACCTAGAAAAGCTATGTAGATCAGGCTGGACTCAAACTTAAGAATGATCCCCTGTCCCTGCCTTCTTAGTGCTAGGATCATGGATGTGTGCCATGACACCAGCAGCAACTGTTTCTTCTCTCAAAACACAGGCTGCTCTGTCTTGCTTAGACAGTCAGCTGGGACAACAGTCTCGCTCTCGTGGTGGGAACGAGAGATTGTCTATTCTTTACTCATAGTAGAATGACGGAGAATCCACAGGCAGGATTTCTCCCGCATTTGTGAACCTCCCAACATTATGAGGTTAGCTAGCTTGCCTTTATATAATATTTTAGTTTAAAAACTCTTCCGGAAAAAACTGCTTTAATTTTTTTCTAAACTGACTAATAGAGTTTTAAATATAATGATACATTGTAAATTCTTTGTAACAATCAGTGGCTCAGAGATAAAACCTCAGGCTGGGGGCCATGGAGCCCTCCCAAGTCTCTTGGTTAACCAGAGTCCGGACCGTTAGCTGCTGCTTCTGTGAGTGGGTACCAGACTCAGGGAGAGCATCTAATGGGCACTGTCACTCTGGATGAGGTACACGTGAACCACTGAGCTGTTCTCTGTACTGCCCAGATTCCACATCCACTGGGGATGGCTGCAAACAGTACAGCTAGCTGCACCTGGTGTATGCAAAAAGATGTGTATCAAATCTCATGCCATTCACTCTCTAGACAGGATTGTTCCTATGCTCATCGCCTCTGGAGGATAGGGGTAGAAGAAGACCAGCTAGCCAGGCATGGTGGCACATGCCTTTAATCCCAGCTTGGGGGCAGAGGCAGGAGGATCTCTGTAAATTCAAGGCTAATCTGGTCTACATCGTGAACTCAAGACAGCCTGCACTATGTAGAGAGACTTTGTGTCAAAGAGAAAAGAGGAAAGGAAGGAAGTACCGGCATCTTTGTATTTTCCCAGTTCTTAGTGGATGCCTTGTGTGTGTTGCGTGTGGAAAGTATTCCATGCCCCTCTGAGTGAAGGGGTGAATCATAAATCATTGTGGGGAAACATAGGCATTTTCTGTGTTGTAATAGGGGATTGAATGTGCTGAGTCCTAAGATTCCATAATTCTAAACCTTCCCTGTCTAATGAATAAAATGAGCTTTAAAAAACCCATGTAGCATGGGTCTGTTGAAGAAAGAGGTCAATCCAAGATTAAATTTTAAGGCCTATGTGGCAACAGATAGGTCCAGCCTCTCTGATGGACTGAACCCTGAACAGCCATACAAAGCATATTTATTGACTGTTACACAAAGTATTTCCTCATACCATGGCCCCGCCCCCAATCTACTTCATGTATCTTACTGAAGGAGCGCATCACATGCTCTCATGACTCTAGTCCTTTGTTATTTATTGTTTGCAATAATACAAGAGAGGCAGGTGTGCCCGAGACATCTTGTGACCAAAATCATGGCATGACTGCAATGCCCCTTCAGTAAAACACTTCTACAAATCACAGAAAACAGTCACTGTTTTCCCCAAAGATTCTTCAAGGTCAAAGTACTTCAAAAAAAAAAAAAGCACTGTTCGTTCTAATATCTACCCCAGATACAGTGACTGCTAAATTCCTACCACACTTCTAGGGTCTGGGATTGTCCACTCACATCAGCTGTACTATCCAGGATCCTAGCAGAATCTGTTCACGCTGCAGGCCCATCTCAACTTCTCTAAGCAGAATCACTCTTAGTGTCTGGAAGTCTTTGGGAAACTGTTCATTTCCTGTTGCTGTTGTAACAAAACACCACAATTTGTGTATGGCAATATAGACTTATTCCATTTCTGAAAATCAGATTCTTAGATCAGCCTTAGTAGGTCTAAAGTCAAAATGTCAGCAGGGATGGCCTCTGTCCAGGCTCTTCAGAAACATCCTTTCTCTTTCTTTTTTGAATTTATAGAGGCTACCTATGCTGTCTTGGCTTACAGTCACTTGCAAAGACACCCACGTATCATCTTCTCTTTCTCTAGTACCTTTTACCATCTTCTCTCTCTGACTCTTGCCCTCAGCAAGTGATTACACTGAGCACACCTTAGTAATGTCGACGTGGTGGTCTCTCAGCTCAAGGTCCTTAGTCACTACTGTAACATCCTCTTTACCATGTGAGGTGACATTACGAGGCCCTGCAGATTGGAATGCAAATGTCTTTGCAGGACTATGATTCAATTATCTCTCCAATTTCTCTTTAAAATAAAGAAGGATTTACTTATTTTTATGTGTCTGGGTGTGTTGTCTTTGTGTATATCTATCGGAGTCATGTGTGCAGTGCCCATGGAGGCCAGAAGAAGACTTTGAACCCCCTGGAACCATAGGTACTAGTAGTTGTGAGCTGCCAGGTGGCTTCTGGGAATTGAACCTTGATCTTTTGGAAGAGCAGCCAGTGTTCCTAACTGCTGAGCCATCCTCCAGCCTCCATCTATTTGATATCAAAATCTAAACTTAGAAAGAGGCATTGAAATGCTTTCCCTGTGGTGGTATGGTGAGGAAATGTACCCAGACGCTCAATTCCATTTAGTAGTTGTGCACTTAGAGTCTCCATTTTGAATTGTTCAAGGCACTTTGTCTATATAAAGTATATTCTCAAAAAAAAAGAAAGTGTTCACATCTCTCAGCTGCCAGGTTCTGATAAGCCACAGCCATTATCTTCTTCCTTATTTTGTCCCTGGCAGTTACCACAGCCACCCAAGTGTGGCAAAGTCTTCTGGGAAAATGCAAGAATCCCTGAAACTCATTCCTTTCTTTTTCAGAGCTTGTATCTTTACACAGATGAGGAAGAGTAACAGTCATCTTCATCTGGCTCTGAAATGTGTTTGTATTTGGATTTGAGTGTGGGTGTGCCTCGTGTTCTGGGGACTCTCTTTAAACAGAGCAGTAAAATCTTGGAATAGACACTCTAAGAATACTGTACGCATCTAAATGCCACCCACTCTCTCTCTCCCTCCATTTTTCTTTTGAGACAGAAAACTCAGATACCCAGTCTGTCCTCCAACCCAAGCACTTGGTACCTTGAGTCACCTGACCCTCTTCTGTCCACCTTCCAAGTATTGGGTGTGTACTGCCACCCAGCATGGTTAGGTTAACTCTTCAGGCCAAGAATTTAGGGCTCCTTCCACCCTCCAATAGAAAAATTAGTCCTTTTGTCATTTAAGAATGAGGTTTAAAAGGCATATTCTGTGTGGATTATTTGTGTGAAATCACTTTTGTGTAAGTTTAAATAAAGCTGAGAACAGTGAGAATGTGCAAGACAAAGCAGAGGCTGGGAAGAGATTTGGAGTTTGGTCTGGTTGCGTCTGAGTGGTGAGGGACTGATCTGAATGTGTACTGACTCTGAATGGTTGTGTAAACGGATTCTGTAGCCATACCTTTTATTGACTTACAGACACTCTGCATGACTTTCCTTGTTGGGAGATAACTCTTCCTCACATAGCCTTTCAACACCCAAGAAGAAAACTTGTAGCAAGAACTTGCTCCAGCCCAGAATTCAAGATTAAAAAACACAGCTGACTTCTCTAGGAAAAACAAAACCAACTCTGCGCTCCTTTGGTCATGGAAACCATGTTGGCACCTCATTAGCGCCTTGTTTGTAAGGACAGTCTGTGTAGTGGACAAGCCTAGGGGAAGAGCTGGTTCTGTGCAGGCAGGTTTGGGGGAAGCTGAATCAGCCTGCCAATGGTCAACTACTTAAGAGTACATAAGTCATAATCATTTAATGGGACCATCCCCACCTTTCAACTGTTCTTGACTGTGTGAAGATTTTAGACCCTTCCATTCCGTTACTGCTGTGATTTGTGTGCCACACAAGGGCCCAGAAAGCTTAGATGAGACCAACACAACTCCCCTGACAGAAAAGGTCCACAATAAGATGAGCATTGACCCTCCTCTTTCCCCGTAACTTTTTTTTTTAAGATCCTTGTTTTATTTCCCACTTTTTAAAAAATATTTATTTGTTGTGTATACAGTGTACAGAAGAGGGTACCAGATGTCATCGTAGATAGTTGTGAGCCACCATGTGGTTGCTGGGAATTGAACTCAGGACCTCTGGGAGAACAGTCAGTGCTCTTAACCTCTGAGCCATCTCTCCAGCCCCCTTCTCATATCTTAAAAAGCAGCCAGCCTCAGGGCCCAACATGGCTACTAACTGAGTGTTTCTTGAAGAACTTGGATAAAAGTTTTGATTCCTCACACAAAAGAGAAAGAAGAGCAATGTTATATTTTTTAAATCTAGTTTGGCAGTGTGTTTTGTTTTTAAATTTGAGCGTGCCGCATGTTCTGGGATCTCACTTCAAACAAAACAAGGAAGCAGCCCAGGAGGATGTATGTAAAGAGCTGAGAGGGCCCCACTTTAATCATAGGGCTGGGACTGGAGTCAGAGTCCCACAGGCTCATCCCTCTTTCCTCAGTGGCGATGAGTGTGCAGAGCTCTAGCTTATTTCTTGCTTTACAAAGTTGAAATGAAAATGACCTACCCCATGTGACCCTTGAGGATGCAACAAGCTCACACTGACCACGGGGGCAGCTCCTGTGTGGATGCTACTAGTCTTTCCTTCCCGCCTCTACATTCTTTGCGAGAAACCTAAGCATTCGCAAAGGAGCATGGGGGAGGGAGGTGTGGTGTGCCACGCCCTTGCTTGTCTCTCCTTTTCTCCTCACCCACCCCACCCCAGCCTCTTTGTCCTCGTGCTCCTCCATCACCCACTTCCCTCTATGTCACTGCTTCATTATCATTGAGCTTTTACTGCACAGTGCTCAGGACATTGGAGACCTGAGTGTCCCAGCCAGGAGGCCCAGCTTCATCCTCATTATGTAGATTGATTATGCAGCCTGGCTGGACTGGTCCATCATTGTGTAGATTGATTACACAGCCTGGCTGGGCTGGTCCATCAATCCAGACTTCGGATTTCACAGACATATTCAGATGCCCTGGATTCCTTTTCATCAGCTCTAGTAACACTTATCCTGATTACACTCACTTCCCGCAAGGGGAACTTAAAACCCAGAAAATACGGTTTACTTAAAAAACCACATACATATTCTCTGCGAAAGTCTGTCTCATTTGTAGACAAGACCATCCTCAGTTTCCCCAGAAACACAATGGCCAACTGACACAGGTCACAAGCCATGTGGAAGGGCAAATTCTTCCCATTTCTCATAAGATTCTGTGAAAATTGACCAACAGTTACTACTTCAAATTTAATTTTTTTCATTTTTAATTTTTTTGGTTGTTACATATACTACTTAAGTGTAAAAGCTTTCTTTTTATTTTTGGATCTGAAATGAGAGCTAGGATGAAAATGTGAGCCATAAATATACACACAGCTTGTTCTGTATATAGTTTTTAAGCCAAGGAACACATATGGATTTTCTTATGTAATTTAAGTAATTTTTTTTGAACCAGTGACTTTGCTCAATTCAAGATGGTACTTATCATAATGAACTCACCATGGAAGTAGAGAGCCAGACCCAAGTGGGCAGTTAGCATATGGGCATGGTTTTTATTTTATGTATGAAACAGAACACAATCTCTACAAGTATTTTATTATTATTATTATTATTATTATTACTATTATTGGGACAGACATATGCATGTGTCGTGATGTACACGTGGAGCTCTGAGGGCAATACGTAGGAGTCAGTTCTCTCCTTCCATCCAAGAGGGACCTGGAGACTGAATTCAGGTGGACAGAAATGGTGGCAAATGACTTTATGCAGAGGCATCTTTCTGGCCCTGGGCACAACTTTTTGAATGTCTTAAATGTTTCAATAATAATGTATACACTTAAAAAGTAATTGAAATGGTTACTTATGTTTTGCTATATAGATATATCATAATTCACTCAGCTCAATCTCTGTCTCCTTATTTATAATATTTATAATATATTTATAATTTTCAACCATTAAATGATATCATAGGGAACATTTTCAATAATCAAGTTTTGCCTTAGGATATATTTTCACAATTCAATTATTGAGTCAGAGACTATGAGAGTAATGACTGTATTTCAAATCACTGTTATCAAAGATTTATGATATGTTACATCTTTGGATTTGTTTTGGTTTGGTTTTGAGACAAGATCTCACCATGTAGCCCTGACTGGCCTGGAGCTTGCTATGTAGATCAGGCTAGCCTCAAATTTGAAGCATTGTTCTGCCGTGGTACCCCACAATTTTAAGTCATTTAATTTGACTAACATTATTTTTTTTTCTACTGTAACTCCCCATTGTGAAATCTGTGTTTTTAATTTTGGAGGTCTTGTAGTCAAGTATTTGTTCATAATGGTTGCTTCCAATTACCAGAGAGACTGATTATTCTTTTATATAGCCTTTTCTATCGTAGTTTGGGGCATTTCCTAATGTGTGCACATTTGTTTGTAGGATCTGTGAAGGGGGTCTGGTTCACACGGGGAAAGGGGCCACTCACTGAAACTTAACAATGCATGTGGACCCCTTGTCTCTTTCAGTGCTGCCAAGCTCCTGGACAAGAGTCCCTTCTCAGTCAGTAACCAGAACCCTCTGCTGCCTTCACCAGCCAGTCTCCAGCTGGCCCAACTACAGGCCCAGCTCACCCTCCATCGGCTGAAGTTGGCACAGACAGCTGTCACCAACAACACTGCAGCCGCCACAGTCCTGAATCAAGTTCTCTCCAAAGTGGCCATGTCCCAGCCTCTCTTCAACCAGCTGAGGCATCCATCTGTGCTCAGCACCCCACATGGCCCTACTGGGGTTTCCCAGCATGCTGCCACCATACCCAGCACCCAATTTCCTTCCAATACAATTGCCTTTTCACCTCCTAGCCAGGCACGAGGCCCAGGACCTTCTGTGAGCCTCCCCAATCAGCCCCCCAGTGCTGTGGTAGTACATCCCTTCAGTGGAGTGATGCCTCAGACCACTGCCCAGCCAGCAGTCATCCTGGGCATTGGGAAGGCTGGACCTACACCAGCTACTGCAGGGTTCTATGAGTATGGCAAAGCCAACACTAGCCAGCCCTATGGTTCTGAAACGGAGGGCCAGCCTGGCTTCTTGCCAGCCTCGGCCTCGGCCACAGCATCAGGTAGTGTGACCTATGAAGGGCACTATAGCCACACAGGGCAGGATGGGCAAGCTGCCTTTTCTAAAGACTTCTATGGACCCAATGCCCAAGGGTCACATGTAGCAGGTGGATTTCCAGCTGAACAGGCTGGGGGTCTTAAAGGGGAAGTTAGTGGGCTCTTGCAAGGTACAAACACTCAGTGGGAGAGCCCCTCATTGACTGGATTCTCTGGCCCAAACAAGTCTGATGTTGTAGCAGGACCCAACCTGTGGCCTCCACCTGCCAGCCAGCCCTATGAGCTGTATGATCCCGAGGAGCCTACTTCAGACAGGACCCCTCCTGCCTTTGGAGTGCGGCTTAACAGCAGTAAGCAGGGGTTCAGTTCCTCCAGGAGGAGGGCCAAGGAGGAGCAGGCGATGCTGTCCATGAGGCCTCTGCAGGCCCATGAGCTGAATGACTTCCATGGTGTGGCTCCACTTCACCTGCCACACATCTGTAGCATTTGTGACAAGAAGGTGTTTGACTTGAAGGTGAGTTACCCAAGGAAGTCTGGGCCCCAAGGATTGACTCTGAGGCACCCAACTTTGCCATCAGTGGCCTTTATTAAAATTATACGTTGTAGACCCCAAAATAATTTCAGAATTAAATCAGGATTTGTCCTCTGCTTTAAGGCAGATAGGAGTTTTCTTTTTCTATAGATGAAAAAGCAGAGGTCTCCTGCTTCCCTTTGAAGGCATTTCTTCTTTGTACATTCTAGAAGCTATAGTTCCTTCCATATATATTTTGTACTGCGTTTGGAAGAGGAAAATGTGGAATCTTGGGTCAAGGGCAAAAGAGCAGTTCTCAGGCTGGAAGTAGATGAGTCACTGAAGAAGACTCTCAAATACATCGTGCAGAGGGGGAGATTCCAGAGCTCACACCTCCAGTACGTGCTTTGCACTGCTGTGAACAAGATCCCACACAACACAATGTTTGCTTCAAGGTGTGCAATAATGCAATGAAATATTTCAAAACAATAAAAATGTATCTAACAGTTAACACGTATTAAACTCTTTTAATGTGCTGAAAGTAACAGCATAAGGTGGACACTGGGGTTTAGTTTTTGTTGTTGCCTACTGTGTTTTAAGACTGGGTCTCATTAAGCTCTGGCTGATCTTGGACCCATTATATAGCTAAGGCTAGCCTCCGCCTTCCTGAATGCATCCACACCCCATAAGGTACATACTATCCTTACCTTCCTTTTACAGAGGAGAAAATTGAAGCCCCAGACATATGAGATCACTAGTCACAGACCACCTGGCCAGAGAATGACAGAGCAGAGATTCTGTTACGTGTGTGGCCTTCCCAAGCCAGCTGTGACACCAACCCTTTCCCACCCTGTCCCAGAGCATGACGCAGCTCCTCCTTAGGAGGAGTCTCAACACTCAGGCCATGTCACCCAGATGTGTCTCTGTGATTTGGGTGAGACACATCTTCCCATTCCTCATCTATACTCAGTGACAGCAGTGTTGGTAGGAGGTCTTTGTCTTTTCTGAGGCTTTAGGACTTGCTACACCGCAAACCAGAGAGAAGTGGGTGGTGTTTCTCTGTAGAGAGGAAAATTGTGAGGTCAGAGATGGGTCAGAAGTGTATTGAGAAGAGACAAAGGAATATGACCTCAAGTCTGGGGTAGCCATACAAGGTGGATACAGGGTGTGCAAGTCAGGGGTTGAGAAGAGACTGGCAGCTGTATAGCGGTACCTGGGATGGGGAGGAAATGGACAGAAATGGAGAAGAGATGTTCTATTGGCCCAGCCTCTGGGTGCTCTGAGCTCCCTGCCTGTCTGCAGTAATGACCCAATTCTCTGTCTTCCCATTTTCTGTCATCCAATCTAGGATTGGGAGCTGCATGTGAAAGGGAAGCTGCATGCCCAGAAATGCCTGCTCTTCTCTGAGAGGTAAGTGCCGTCCAGATAGTGTGTGCTCAGCAAGTGTTCACTGGGCACTGCTGGGTTATGTGCTGGGCAAGGCACAGGGAAACTGCAGAGAATCAAATGGGAAGAAGCCCCTGCCCTCCAGAAGCATCAGCTTAATGCAGGCACATGGGCTCCCGCTCCTGGTGTAAATGCTAAGGAGCAGGCAATGCTGGAGGGATAAGAGGAGTGTGTGTGGGTGCATATGGCTCTTGGGCAGACTGTATTGCAAATGAAACAACTAGGTGAGACCTCACTGAGGATGCCTCCAGAGAGGTGGCTGTATGAGGGTAGCTCATTCCTACCTGACGAAACAGGATTTGGAGGTTTGAAGGCTCTGAAGCTCTTTTGGACCTGAGGAATATCAAGTCTGACCAACACAGAAATATAAGAACGAGAGAGAAGAAGGCCAAGTCCCAGGTCCTGGTCCCTGGGCTATTGTAAAGCCTTTGTTTTCTGAGTGTGATTGGAGCTGGTGGGGTCTTGAAGGAGAGAGTGATGCACACAGGATCCTCAGAACAAGATGCTGGCTGTCATGCTGAGACTAGATCCTGGGGTAAAAGGCATAGAGATCTGTGAGGAAGAGGCTGTCTGGCCCAAGGGTGTAGAATAGACACCTACAAGTCCTCCAGTTGTTAACAGTTGCTAAAATGTGACGGTAATGGGAGCTCCATTAACGAGGATCTGATCAACAAAATGTGGACTATCCACACAATGCAATGTTACTCAGTCTTAAAAAGGAAGGAAATTCTGACATAATTTTGACCTGTAAAATTCCACTCCCATGAGGGATTTTGGAAGCTAAACAGGCTGGGGTTGGGAGGAACAGGGCGTCGGTGTTTCACCAACACAGTTTCAGTTTTATAATGTTAAGGGATCTAAGGCTGCCATGAGGTGGGGATGTACAGCAGCATGACTGTATTTAGTGCCACAGAACTGTGCCCTTCAAGCAGCAGTTAGCACATTCTCTATGGTGCCAGTCTCACTACGATCCATCCCTTCCTCTCTACCATAGCCTCAGGGGACCAATCTGCTTTGCTTATGGGTTTGCCTCTTGAAGACATTTCATATAAATGCACTCCTATAGTATATGGCTTCTCACACCTAGCTTTTTAAACGTACCGCATTTAGGAGGCTCACATACATCATAAACAATACCTGCTTTCTTATATACCTAAACACAGTGAATCTGCTCATCTTTTGATGGGCTTATGAGTCACCTCTACTTTCTGCCATAATGATGAAGGCTGCAATAAGCCACACATGAGTTTTTATTTATTTTATTTACACGTGAGTATTTATTGTACATTTTTTAAACTTTTGGGTATTGCATACATTAGAGCAGAATTTGGGGTCATATAGTCATTTTTTGTTTAATTTCTTGAAGAAACTGATTCTCTGATTCTCCTGTAGTACTGGCCTCCGGTGTATACTTGCTTCAGCAGAGGGGACACTGTGTGCTTCTCCAAACAGCACAGCTGTTTATAACCCCACTGGAAATGAGGGTGAGTAGAAGGAGCCCTCAAAAGGCAGTTTGCAGCAGAATAAACAGTCCTCAGGTTTATATTCCATCATTGAAATACAGGACATCCCAGATAGGAGCTTCCTGTGCATGGTACAGACAGTCTGATCCCAAGCATTGACACTGTTCTCTGGGATATTTCAGACTGTGCTGATTAAAGCAAGCCCAGAGCGTAATCATACCAAACACTAATAAGTATAGTATAGCAAGAGAAAATTTATAGTTTTTTGTGTGTTGAGGCAGAGCCTCTCATTGGTCTCCAGCTCAATCAGGGAGCCTCAGAGATATTCTTATTTCTGCCTCCCCCACACTAGAATTACAAGCTAGTACTGTAACACCTGATATTTTATGTGAGGTCTAGAGAGTAAACTCGGTCCTCTGGCCTGCAAGGCAGGCATTGACCAATCAAGCCGTCTCCCCAGTTATGAATTCTGAAGGTTAAGTTTGTGACTTTTTTTTGGAGCTCAAAATAGGTCATTTATTATTCATAAAGATGGGTTGGAGAACACTGTAGCTGTGCTCAAAACAGACTTACTAAGATGCTGCCCGCAAACTAGAACTAAGGATATGATACCCAAGTCTTCAAAGAGGGAACATCACAAACATCTGTAGTCATTCCCGTTCATCTCCATGAGACCTGATATTCAAACTTTGCTACTTAGCGTTGCTTCTCACTGGAGGCTTTTTAGGTCTGTAGTTCAGGGACATCACTCCCTCCAAGCTGCCGATTTTATCACGGGGTCTCATTATCCAGCAATAAAGAAATATGACACATAATACTGCCTGATCACCCAGCATCTTGTGGTTCCAGGTGGTCCCATGCTTTCTCCTTAGCCCCTGCAGCAGGCTTCCTTGGCCATGCATGTGGGACTTCTTGTCATGATGGCATTGGATAGGGTCATGCTTTCTCTTTGAATGTGTGTGAGTCTCTTTGTCCCACTCAATCATAATGGCTTTGTAATACTCCTGAGAAAATTCCCTGATAAGGTACAGCTGTAAGGTATTTTCTCATGTTGTCATCATTAAGGGATGGGACAGCCCATGGTCAGTGGTGCCATCCATTAGTAGGTGGTTCTGAGTTCTATAAACATGTAGACTAAACAGACCAAAAGAAGCAGGCCAGCAAGCAGCTCCCCTCCATGGCCTCTCTGTGTCCGGCATCTGCCAGTTTGTGACTTTTTAAAAACCTGGTATTATTTATTGTTCAGATTATGCCTCAAATCTTGGGACACCGTATGCAGCCATTCCAAGGGCCTTTGCTCAATCAAATCCCACGTTTCCTTCAGCTTCCTCGGGGACGAATGTGAGTATAAATGTTTTTGCTTCATTTTCCTCATTGTCCCTAGTGTTTACACCATCTGCCATGTCTAGCCCAAGAGATGCAGGTTGGGATGAGGCTGTGTCTTTGTGCCACTCAAAAGTATTCCTAGGCAGAGGCCAGGGTGACTTTCATACATCCTATTAGTTTTGAAACACAGAAAATGAAGCCCTGTGTTCTGCTGCTGTTGTTCGGTTGTTGAGACAGGTCTCACTGTGTGCCTCTGCCTGACCTGGTGCTCACCCTGCAGTCCAAGCAGGTCTCAGACTCATGCACTGCTGCCTGAGCATCCCCAGTGCCAGGACCACCGCCACGAGCTACAGTGTCGGGCTTTTCTGTCCTAAGTTTTGTTACTTTCTCTGTAACGTGCACGTCTGTTCTCCAGAGCCCTAGGATTTGTCTTTTTTTTTTTTTCCTGTGGTTGTAGTACCGACTTTCTCACTTTGACTTCAATTGATTTTGTTTGTTGTTTGTTTGTTTGTTATGGCCCTTCTGTATGCCATTAGAACTTTCTGAAAAACAAATGCGCATGGCCAAGCCCTGCCAGCATGTATCTGATCAGTGTCTGAGCTGTTGCCTCTGCTTTTCTAGTCTGTGCTGGGAGCCGCTGCAGCCTCTTTCTTCTCCCGAGCTCTTCTGGGCAGGCCTCCATGTGCTGTTTCTTCCACACGTTGGTACATCTGTACCAGAAAAGCAAGCTGTGTAATTCAGTGTCTAGGTCAGGGGTGAATGACAGTCGTGGTTAAACTGGTCCAGGTTTCTATTTATCCATGATATTCAGAAGTCCTTCAGGACAGAATTCTTGTCTGCAAGTTCATGTTTTAGTCAAAACTACTTTAGTGCTTTCTGTCCTTCACCTTTAACCTCCCAGAGCCAAGCTTGGATCAAGGTAGCCTCGGGTCAGTCCCAGGAGAGTGATGCATGGTTTTAATTAGGTCTGTCCCCTGCCTTTCAAGTCAGTTCACTGTTTATACAATCTGGCACTCTGGTCAATGCCCTACACTGTTCCCAGGCAGTATGAGCCATTGAGGTATCTTTATACCAGATGCTGGGGTCCTCACTCCAAGCACTAAAAAGGAGGAGACTGGGACCACGCTAGGAAAGGCTAGATTGAGTGACAGGTAAGCTGAGGTCAGAACTTGAACATTGACTCCTCTTGAAGTTTGGGTACAAGATAAAGGACTGCTATTATCTGAGCCCCTTATGGGGGAAGTTAGACTAGGCTTCCAGAAACATAGGTAGTTGTCTCTTTGTCCCAGACATCATTCCTACTCTCCAGTGCTGACAATTGAGCCTATGGCCTTGGAGTCAAGAGGCCTAAATTCAGGTCTTAGTTCTGGATCTGATGGGTATAGGGCTACAGGTAGGTCATTTAACATCTCTACAGCTCCTCTCCTCAAATAGGAGCAGTAACTCTCCAAATGATGACTTTGAGAGGTTGAAAATATTGCTAAGCTTTCACATAGCTTTCAACTTATTTGTATTATGCCTTACATTTTGGCATGTCACACATGGCCTTCTAGCCCAGTGTCCAAGAGTAACACTTGGGATGGACCACAGAGTGCCCATGCCATACATGAATGGTGTATGCATGTGGCAAAGCTTAGCACACAGCCCTGTACAGAGCTAACAATGGTTGTTAGCGGGTAGTGAGGCCTTCTCCCTTTAACTACCCAGAATGACTTGAAAGCCGCCTCATGCTAGCTGTGACTGCCTGTTTCCATGTCAGTGTTCCTGGGTTATTGTATCTGCTTCTCTCTAGATAATTTGAGGTTTCCGTAAAGCACTTTAAGTTATATACATGCCAGGCAAACACAGCCATAGGATGATGTGCATTGATGATGGTTCTGAGCTTTTTGCATAAAACAACAACAACGTAACTCTGAGTACTACTTCCCCTAAATGGCTAGAGGTGGGGAGCTTGTAAAACATTATGCTTTCTACCCAGGCAGCTAGCAGGAGATGGAGACCCCAGATGCCATAAACTACAGCTAACATTTCTGTTATAGCTAATGTGTTCTCCACCTTTCTGCATCATATTGGTCCTCCAGACAGTCCCAGAGGTGGCTGCTATTATCACCTTACTGTACACTTGAGGAACCGGGGATCAAGAGAGACTCGGTACCTTTCCTGAGGTTACAATGCTGGAAAGTGGAGGTGGTTTAACGCTTAAGGAACCTGGATCTGGGAGACCCACACTTCACCATTGAGCCACCCAGCCCTGTTTCTCTGCTCTCAGGGGCTCCTTCTTGCAGTGATTCTTTTCCTTAGTAAATATCTCTTCCTTCTCCCTATACCCCACCCCATAAGCTCCTGGGAGGAGGTGTAGCTGAGGCAACTTTAGGGGTTGGGGACTTACTCAGCCTTGGGCGGCCACGAAACAAGGTAAAGATTTCTGTAATGTGGGGCATGTGGGTTCTTCTGCATTGCAGCAACATCTCCCAAGATGAGCAAAGGCCTCTAGAGTGCTTCCTGGAGATTCCAACAGGAGGGATGTAAAAACCAGCAATATTTGGCGAGTTTTATCCTTATAAGGCTTTATGATGTCTTACTGCTTACATGAACCTCCCCAGGGATATCTGGGGGATCAAGGACCCCCTCCAGTTCCTAAATTACCAGTACCCTATCATTCAATGGAGGTCTTCTTTCAAATGCTGGCGACTGGTTAGCTTACTCTGCCAAGTGGACTCAAAGGAAGGCATAGCTCTCTTCTGGGAAACCATTTTAAAATGCAAACTTTGGGCTAGTAGAAGCCATGCCGAGGAGTTGAGCTGCCCCTGGACAGCGTTTCCTTGGCTCTGTGACGGCTGAGGAGAGTCCTTCAGAGCAATCATCACCTTCGGGGAGGGTCCTGCTTACAGATCCCCCCAAAGACGATGAAACCCATTTGACGTTGCTCCTCTCACTGAAGGAGACTTTACCAGGCCCCAACCAGTGCCCAGGAGCTTCTTTATGTGGTATATATTTCTCTTTACGAAATACATGCTCATTGGGCAAATTCACACTGACAGCCCACCTCAGAGATGCCACAGGGGCTATGGTGCATTTGTCTCTGCAATCATGTCTTATGCTTATACCAGGACCTATTTTTTCTGGGTCTATTTACACACATGTCTTTCCAGGAACACATTTCTGTTGAACAAAACCAGACATAACCAAGACTCTGTCATAGTGGGACCACTATTGTTGGTGGAACAACAAAAACCCATTACTAGTTTGAAAGCTCCCTGTCTCTAAGCAGGAGAATAAAGAGAGAGGGGGCACTGGAGACCTGGGAGTGCAGAACAAACCCCATCTGCCACAAAATTCTAAAACCCCCAACAGACACAAACCGCTGCCACCGCCAACTCTCTGGCGGCAGCTGGGCTGCATCTGAGCTCGCCTTCTCTCTGCCCAAGGTGGTGTCTCCCTCTCCCTGTTTGTTTTTGATAGAGACAGGACAGTAGAGTAGCAGTTGCCTGCTTTGTTAGCAGTGTGTCTCCAGCCCTTCTCCCTCTATTCAGGGTCCCCAGACGTTGGTGTTGCCTTTCACTTAGGCTGAACTATCTGACAGAGTCGTGACTTCTCCCTGGCTGTCTGAGCCGTCATAAACAGAGTAATCAGGTTTCTAGAAGGGCCATCCAGACTCCTCAGGCTGTAAATAGGTTCCTTGCATGCACTAAAGACATATTTTGTCTGAGTGTAGCCGTTAAAGCATTTTCAGTATTCATAGTCACCTTATTTATTTAGTGATGGTACCACAAATGGGCCTCTCAGGCCTGGGATGGTATACATCATTTTTATTTTGTTTTCTCACTAGTACCATGTATTTCAGGCACTCATAAAGAAGGAAACCAAGGCTAAGGAAAACAATGTTTGTAGAAGGCCACAGGCTTAAGGCCTAGGTTATCCCTCAGATTTCTGCCCTTTTCTAGAACATTTATCTGACCCACCAGGTCTTCTGAATGTCCAGCTCAGAGCATGACTCTCCCAATGTCTTTGTGCATGAGGATTAGTGTGGCCCACACTAACTGTCCCCTTCCTGCTCCTGCTTGTCACTACATCTGTCCCTTCAGCCCAAACCACCAGGTGCATTTTCAAAGACCGATACAAAGGAGATAGGGGATTTCAGTGGGTTTTATTTTCTGAGTCTTTAAATTTTCTTTTAATAAAATTTTATTGTTTTTCTTTTGTTACAAAAGTAACCATGATGTAGAAGTAATTTTAACACTAACACATATACAAATAGAAAATTCTACTTTGCAGAGAAAACAGGAGGCAATCTATATTTGCCACGACTTGTTGAGCTTAATAAGAAAGGTGCTGTAAAATTAGATCACAGGATACAGTTTATTTTACCAACTTTTTTCATTTAAAAAACTAAACTTAAGGGGCTAGAGAGATGGCTCAGCGGTTAAGAGCACCGTCTGCTCTTCCAGAGGACCCGGGTTCGATTCCCAACACCCACATGGCAGCTAACAACTATCTGTAGTTCCAGTTCCAGGCAAACACCAAGGCAAATAAATAAATAAATAAATAATAAATAAAATTAAACTTAATTTATTTTCATTTTTATGTGTATAGGTGTTTTTCCTGCATGTATGACTGCACCATATGCATGCCTCATGTCCATGAAGCTAGGAGATGGTGCTAGATCCCCTGGAACAGCAGGGGAGTTCTGTGCTGCCACATGAATGCTGGGAATTAAATCAGGTTCTCTGAAAGAGTGGCCAGTGCTCTTAACCACTGAGCAATTTCTCCAGCCTTGTCTTATTTTCTGTTTGAGACAGGGTCTCACTGTGTACTTTGAACTCACACACAGAGCCTGTTTCTAGCTGCACCAAAGGGCACTGAAAGGTCTCAGAACCTTCAGCCACAGTCTGTTTACTCTTTTCACATTTCCACCCAGCTATAAAAGATTCGAGGGTAAGCTGAGAAGTCTGGGATCCAGCCGTAGAACCATTAGAAGCAGCATCAGGCAGAAGAGTAGCCCCAGCATGTTAGAATACACAGCCAGAGCCACCTATCGCATAGGGCCATCTGAGGTCAGTGCCTCTCTAGCTGGCAGGGGATGGTTGTCCTTTCAGCCTGGTAATTAGGGCTTTGGTTACAACCCTGACACCTTAGCTCTTTTAGAGATCTGACCTTGGGCTGGAAAATCTCAAGTGCACCTGTCACATGTGTGTCTCCCAAGAGCTCAGCAGCAGAGTGAGGTGGTGGGTGTGAACGGAGCCCTTCAGCACCTCACAGTTAAAACGCAGGCTGCTGAAAGCCAAGCATTTTCTTAAAATCCATCTGTTTCTACCCCAGATGAAAAAAAAATGATGCTTTAAAAATATATTTCAAACTGACAAGAGACACAAGGGACTCCAGTATGATTCTTGCCAAGAATCACTGTTTCTTACTCTCCTGCCATTACGTCATCATTTTTTTTCTATGTCTTGCCATCTGTCTGTCTGTCTGTCAGTTAGATAGGCATTTTCTTCCCTGAGTCATCATTTAAGAATAGCTTGAAAAGACTGTTCATTTTGATTTCCCAGGAATATGGATATTTTCTCACATTATTCCAGTGATATTCTTTTCCCATCCAAGATCATCATAGTACCCCCTTCCATAGTAGGAAGAAGTAGATAAATGTTTATTTAGGAGCCTGATGGAAGTCAGACATTATATCAAAGCACTTAACTTATGGTGTGGCATTTCACCTTCTCAATCGACCTGTGGAATCAATTTTATTCTCCTGGATTTATAGACAGGCCAACCCAGGGCAGGAAAAATTCAGTAACTGATTCACAGGGATAAACTATAGAGATGCAGAGTTAACAGTCAGTTCTTCTCACATTATCCTGCCCAAGTGCTTGGTGTCCATAGAGAATGCTCTAGATGTAGGAATGTCCCCTAGAGAGACCCAGTTATGTGTGTCCTCTGTGTATCTCAAGGTTTCTGTCAGCTCAGCCTTTTCTGGCACCATGGCAGTGATCACTCCCAGAGCAGGACCACTGATAAGCATGATGCTGGTCCTGGGAGCATATCTACAACATCATAAGGCTAAAACAGCATCACCATGATGAAAGGTGAATGGGCTTGTGGACACATGTGGCTGAACAGCTGGTCACAGGAAGAAGGAGACAAATGGAACATTCCCTAGTACACTGGCCATGCCAGCGGGGGAGGAGGTGGGTTTCCTGTTTGTACTCATGGGAAGTCCTGCACTTCAGGGCTTTACTTGGCAAGGTTTTCAGGAGGACTAGAATTTTCAAGTTTAGAGATACAAGGCAGACTGGTTTTAGACTTAGAAAGGACTTTAGACTTATAGCCACCTCCCTCATTCTAGGTATCGAGAAAGTAGGGACTGTAAGGAGAAATGGGTTCCATTCCTAATCAGTAGCCAGTTGAGACTTGAACCCAGATCCTCTATCTCTTAATTTCAGGCTCTCATTGTCAGGAAGCCTCCAGATTTTAACATCTAAGATGCCCCTTCACTTTCTTAGTTCTACCTCAAGTACCCACATGCATCCCATGTTTGGAAATATTTTTATCTATCAAAGTTAATGAGTTACCTAGTTATCCCTTTTTACTAATCAAAGACACAGAAACATGCATCAGATTTTTTTTTCTGGTTATTCTAAACAATATTAAAAGAAAAGCTTGGATGAGTTAAGTCTCACAGGGCTCAACTGACCAAGGAATGACCCATGCACCCGCTAGTACCAGAGTAATTGGAAATCTGCATTCCATAGTATAGCAAGCAGCATTTTTGGACAGGGAAGGAAGAACACAAAGGCAACTGCATAGGTGGTTGTTGTTTGCCTTATTTAAATCTGGGCTGATCAGTTAGCTGCCTATCATTGGCTGAGACCCAGCTGTTTGCTCCTAAACTAGGTATTCAGTTATTTTACATGCTAAGTCAGATTATGGTGTTGTCTAAGAACCCGAAATATGGAGATATTCTTAAGCCATATCTAATTTGACACCATATCAATAGAGTGGAACATGATGTTGTCTCAGCTGTTAGAATGTCAAAGGTATTGTGTAGCATCCATCACCATAATATAATAGTCTCCTTTATCCTTGGTTTAACTGTGGATAGTTTCTGCCACTGAAGGTCAAATGAAGTCTGAGGATATTAAATGGAAGATTCCAGAAACAATTCATAAGTTTATTTGTAAGTTTTAAGTAACTTATATTTATATATTGTTATAATTGTTCTAGTTGACAAGTAGTTATTATAATCTTTTATTGTGCCCAGTTTATACATTGAACTTGATTATAGGTATGTAGGCATAGAAAAAAAAACTAGCCTATCCAGGATTTTGTAGTTTTGTGGTTTGGGAATTCAGTGCATGTCTTAGAATGTATTACCTATAGATAAGGGAAAGGTTACTATATCATTAACTCCAAAGACCATTTAGGGCTGATTAGCAGATCCAAGATGGGATTACCACATAGCATTCTGCAGTTACATCTTGTAGTCATCAGAGTCCTCAGGGATCAGACTTTATTTTAGATGTACCACTCAGGGATTTCCCCCTGCTTCCCTCCTCACTCTGGCCACCCCTCAGTCTTCTCATTAAGATCTTTCATAGGGAATAGGGCAAATAATAGACCTGTTTATATACATTGTTTCATGAATAGAGCAATGATTCCCATTCACTTTTTTATGAATCGAACATGACTTGAGTCTAAATTGTATTTAATATCTACAACAGAGATAGTAAAGAATATAGGCTGAAATTTTCTAAATTAAATTTCAGCAAAATAGTTTAATTCATAAAACAATTTGTCTTTCTAACAGTGTAGGGCTTATCACATCTGAAACCAGACCACCCAGAACAAACCATGAATACAGTACTTCTCAAGATTTGTCATCAGAGAACTATGGCCTCCAGCCTGAGAAAATCACTGTCTTGGTACATCTAAAACCTGTGTGTCGTTCACTGGTTTGGAAGCAAAGTTGAGATAATTAACTAGAAGAATACTAATCTTTCATAGCTTCTAAAGACTCGTGAAAAGTCCATTTCTATTTCTGACTAGAATGTGGGGAGGGGTCAAGGATTGAATCTTCAAAATGTGAGTGAGAACTTTGAGATGAGTTTATCTCAGTGCCTTTCATGTGGAAGTCTGTAGCATGAATAGGTCTTTGGTGACTGGCAGTTTGGGGGTTTGTTTTCTGGGATGAGTGTCCTTTGTATTCTGCTGGGCTCAGATAAAGCCCGCTTAAATTCTCCTTTTAGGCCAGAGTATACAATGCAAGGGATGCTGGTTCTCGTGCCTGGTCACTAGGCAACTGGACAGGCTGTGAGAGAGATTGCCCAGAATCACCCTGCATGTCTGGCTGCTGTGTTGTCCAAGCGCATGTTACTCAGGCTGGCTGCAGCAAGGTGCAGTGCTAAGAGCCTGCCAGGCACAGTGCCCTGGCTCAACCTTCCTGGTGCAAAGTCAGCTGCTTTGCACTGCCTCACATCACCCCAGTGGGAGGTGAAGGTCCCAGCCCTGGTTCTTAATAGTCCTCCATTTGTCCTCATGACAGAGGGGCTCAGTCTTTGCTACCAAGCTAAGACTCCTGGGGGTTGGGGAGAAGGAGAAGTTAGTGCTCAGCTCTCTCTGAGCCACATGCTGAATCAACGTTCCCGTTTGGGAAAGAAAGTGCTTGACATTTAGACACCATTGGAGGGTAGAGTCTGGAAAGGCTCCTGAAGCATCTCTAATTTAAGGTGAAACCATAAAAGTAAATGATAATTTGGTCTCATTGTCCTCAGCCCAGATGAGACAAATGAAGGCTTTTTCATGGTAGCATTTCCATAAGTACCAGCCCTTGTTAGGGATGAGGCCCATTTCCATAAGTACCAGCCCTTGTTAGGGTCGAGGCCCATTTCCATAAGTACCAGCCCTTGTTAGGGATGAGGCCTGAAATACTCCCTTTCTGTTACCTCAGCAGAGTCAGGCCATAATTAGATACTGAAATTCTCCCTACTGTGGAAAGTGTGATTACTAATGTAGGCACACACACTAAACTGTTTCCTAGGTTTTGAAGACTACGCCCTTCTCTCCCACGTCAGGTTGGTATCTGCTTCCTGATTCCTGAGCTCCTGGACCTTAGGGCTGGTTAAACTTTGATCAAAGCAAATCCACAGGCACTCGAATTAGACACGGTGCCTAGCTAACAGTTGTGTTCCTTAGATCTGGTTCTGGTCTACCTGCTGGGGATGGAGGCAGGTTTAGAACCTCGAAGTTTGCTGAGAGTGTCTGGCTGCTGAGCAGGTTTTTGATGCAAGAAAGGGTTCCCAAGGCTGATAAATTCTTTGAAGAACAGTTGCCATAAACCACATATTGTTGCTGTGAACATTTGTGTGCCCATATTCAGTTTCCAAAAACTTTCCTGTCAACTTTTTCATCTAATGAACTGTTTTTAAGTTGTAAGTTGAACAATATAAGGGCAATTTCAGACAGGCTGGACATGCCCATCCTTGGTCCCTGTCCCCTTCTGCTGCTCTGAGGGCCACTAATCGCCTTGGCAAGTTAATACCTGCTCCACCACTTTCTCTGTGTTTACTGATAACCTTTCAAAATTCCACTGCAAACAAACCACAAGATTCAAACATTCAAAGTTGTAGGAGTGAAGATAATTAACTCTTAAGTTCCTGCCACTCACCTCCAATAATTATCAAAATTACAGTATTTGTTTTTTTCTCATTTTCATATAATTTTACCTTTCAAAAACATAGCATGCATGCTAATTTGAAACCTGCTTTTCACTTGACAGTTTGTCTTAAAAAATATTCCATACTAGCACATTCCTTTTAATGCCTATGAAGTTTTCCATTATACACTTGAACCACCATTTACATGGTCATTCCCTGATTGTTGCACATGCAACAATACCTTGCTACTCCATAAAGTATTCAGTAAATGTCTTGTTCAATGCACCTTTTAATTAATTTTTAATCAGGCATTTTTTCCAAAATGGGCTCTTGGGATTATATATATATATATATACATATATATAATGTATATATATATTTTTTTATTTAATGTTGAGAAAACATCTTCAAAGGGTATCAACATACAACTCCTACTAATAGTATATGAATATTTTCTTAGATATTATCCAGCCTTGTATATTATTATTCACTGGAAATATGAATGTAGCTAGAAAGTATAAAGTTGGCCTTTTGTGTGTGTCTGTGAATGTGTTTTTTCCTGCATTTGTCTTTATAAATGACCATTTGGCATTATCTGGGAGGGGAAAAGATGGCCGATGTCTGGACTGGTAGAGAGAGTTGTTTTTTGAGGACTCAGCCCTGCTCTTTGTCCCCGGCAGTTTGCACAGAGGAATGGTGCTGGAAGAGTTGTTCACATCTGCAATCTCCCGGAGGGCAGCTGCACTGAGAATGATGTCATTAACCTGGGGCTGCCCTTTGGCAAGGTCACTAATTACATCCTCATGAAGTCAACTAATCAGGTAGGCCTCCACATGTCTACTCCGTGAGCTACAGGAGACTGCAGACATTTTTTAAATGTAAAGAGGTGAAGCACAGTTGGCTTCTTTGACAGGGCACAGAGGTTTGTGTTGGACTGTTGTTTTGTCTCTTCTGGATCTACAATGCCTGCTTGTGAATTGCCTAGAAGGGAGGGTGTCACTTTAGTGTGAGCTGCCCCTTAACACCGAAAAGCTAATTGGCCTCCAAATAGGAGCTCACAGACTCCCAATTTTTGCTGTATTGTGGATCTCCTGTGCTAATACTACAGTCTCAGTCCTGAGCTAATACTCAGTCTAAGCTGGTCACTTCTGATTGCCTGAGTGTGGACCCAGACAAGACCTGCCGGAGAAGAGATACTTTAAACTGTTCTTGCTGTCCATATGTGAGGTCACCTAACAGGAGAGCATAGGTGAATGGAACTCAGGAGGCCTCTTCAGAACACCAGGGGAAGATGCTGAGTGTCCTGCCCCACGACTCTCAGCCATATATATATATATACATATATATATGCACACACATATATACACACATACATATATACATACATACACACATATATGGATATGTATATATATATATATATTTTTTTTTTAAGAAAAAAAAAAAAAAAACAGGATCTCTCAGTGGACCTGGAGTTAGGCAAGCAGCCGATGAGCTCCCACACTGGCTCCTACTCTTTGTCTCTGCCCATTCACGGCACTGAGGTGCTGGGGCCCCCACTCAGGCCCTCATGTTTATGCAACAAGCACTGAGGCACCTCTCCAGCCCTCTTTGCTTTTATTTCAATAGCTATTTTTGCTTTATAAAGCTAAATAGGTGGAGGAGAAGTTCTTTCCTTAGGGGAGATTTGAGTTAGAACCTGAAGCCACAACAGATCTTCAGTGGTCTCTATTTCTCAGCCTGGAGATGAGATACCAAAAGGCAGTGTGTGTGTGTGTGTGTGTGTGTGTGTGTGTGTGTGTGTGTGTGTGTGTAACCATGAAGGCAACTAGGATACCTACATTAATTAGTATTTTCCCCATCTTGAATTGACAGCTGGAAGTGCTCAGTGTTTAGATCAAGCAAGAGACCTTAGAAAAGTGGGTGGTGTCATTTGAAATAAAACCCTAAGGAATTCCGCTGCCTTTGTCATACGGACTTCACAGTACTACAGTTTAAAAAAAACCATGTGTGTGAAATTCACTGGCAGAGAAAAGAGAGAATGAGGCCATGGGAAGGGGGGGACTAGGGACTCATAACAAGAGCTCCCTAGTCACAAGCAGAGTAGGCCTCTGTGACTTGAGGAGGGTCACTTGGGTAAGAGTTGTTCACTGACATAGAAAAGCTATTGTCCCCTAAATATAAATTGATGGATTAGACTATCTTTGCTCTATTGTAAATCTTGACATAGAGGGATCAGTCCACACCACTATAGACCAAACAAAACTGTAACAGCGACTGATTTGTACTAACAGCTACTGCTAAGTTTATTAACACAGTTTATTAGAAACTGTGTACATTGAGTAAATAGAAAAGCCTATTTCTCTGTGTTTATCTGCCTAGTTAAATAGGAGGGAAGATTGCATGCCAATACAGTGTGGGGCTTCCTCTCTCCATGCCACGGAAGCCTGTGCATCTAGGGGCACACACACACACACACACACACACACACAAACACACACATGTTAATGAGACAAATGGAAGCTCAAGTAGCCCCCTGGGCTTCTGTTTCTGTCTCCTGACATTACCACCACTGAATGGCAGCCCAAGGCCACGTGCACAAGAGCCCACATGGGAACTGTGAGTTAATGGCCCCTCCTATCCCAGAAGGCCTTCTATAGGATGATGTAACTCAGGATGCACATACATAATTAAGAATAGTGTTTGGTAACCATGGAAATGAGGATAGGAGCCATCCCGTAATGAGCTCTTTTGGTGAAGTTAATAAAAAGTTCTCTTTGAACGCAAGGGATCAAAGAGAGCTCTTTCTTGTGCTGATTTTTTTCTTTTTAATGAGCTATAAAACAGATACTCCCAATTGCATAAAGTATACTTGTCTTCATTGTACGGCTCCATTAATTTTTTTAAACATATGTAATCCATATAATTAGCAGTTAGGTAAAGATAAAGGACATTTTCAGAACATCAGGTTTTCAGTCAGCTCCCCAAGCCAACGCTAGACAGTCTTGCAGCTCAATCTTGCTCTCCTTGATTATGTCACCTGTCCTTAAATTTATCAACATGGAATCCCACCTGGTACTGATTTGTGTTTGAGGTTGTTAAGATCAAGTCCATTGTCTGTCTTACTCTCTACCCTAGGCTTTTTTAGAGATGGCTTACACTGAAGCTGCTCAGGCTATGGTCCAGTACTACCAAGAAAAGTCTGCTGTGATCAATGGTGAGAAGTTACTCATACGGATGTCCAAGAGATACAAGGAGCTGCAGCTGAAGGTACAGCAGTCTTTCATTCAGTTGGTCACTCAGCAAGCGTCAGCTGAGCCCTTGGGCTTGTCAGGTGTTTATCTAAGGACTCTTGGGAAAGGGACTTTAGGAAACAATAAAAGGATTAGTCATGACCCTGAGGGTATCATGTAGAAATGGAAATGACAGCACTGCCAGGAATTGCTCATTGAAGGGAGTGGGAGAATCTGGGAAGGGTTGGGGGAAGAAAAAAATAACCAAAATATATGTATGAAATTCTCAATATATTTATATATATATAACTCTTCATTGAGGTGAGTATAAGAGAAAAGGTGTGCTTACCACCAATCTGGAGCTCGGCCTAGGCAGATTCTGGAGGGAGAAGTGAACACGAAGTCCTGAAGGAGGGAACAGGAAGAAGGGTGGTTGTGTTTGATGAGAATAAGTCCACCCTTAAATACAACTTCTTGGAGTATTCAGATCCGGTGACATATTCTTCCTCTAGCATCCCCCTTGGTCTCTTGCTCTCCCTTCCATCCTCCACAGGTATCTGAAGCCCGTGTCAGTCCTTCTCAGAAACACTTGACTGACTGGACCACTCAGAGCACAGACATATTCAGTCCATCCCAAAGTGGGCTTTGGTTTTATTTTAGCTTGTTCTGCGTTCTTTTCTTGTACTTTTTCTCTCGAGTATAATCTGTACAGAATTAATTTGTTGCAATTTACTATTAATCTTGAGTCAGTTCTCATACACCTCATAAAAAGACCACAAAAGTTAAGGAAAAAATATGGACAATACCCAGAAGTCCTTGGGGTTCTCCTCTTTCTTCTTTACTCTCCCGGATCTAAGGATAATTATTTCTGTGTTGTTCCGTTAGTTCTGTTCATGTCACCTTAAGTAGTGGACTTTACCTTTTCCTGTTCTTAAAATTATATGAATATTTAACATTTCATCTTCCATGTCTATTTTCATTGTTCTATAAAATGTTGTTGTGTGGCTCTGCCATTATCTATCTGGCTTATGGACACCAGGTTGTTTCCAGTTTGGGGATATTAACACCAGTGGTAATCTACTTGTCGAACATGTTGTTATGGTTCAAATGCACTCAGGCATCTAGGTGGTACATGAATCACGAGGGCTGGAATTGCTGGATGACCAGGCAGGTTCACCTCAACTCTGCTAGGAGACAGTGAGCTCTTTCCAATGTACTTTGTCACACTCTAACATTTTCTACATAGAATAAGAGGCTTTGTAGTGGCCCACATCCTTGCTAACCCTAATTTGTCAGACTTTTAAATTTGGGTGTGGGGTGGGTGCAGTATTCTGGTATATCACAGTTTTTTTATTTTCCTGGTGACTTATAAAGTTGAGTAATTTATTCAATGTATTTACTGGCTCTGATTTTCTTGGTGAGAAGTTTCTTTCCAAGTCATCTGCCTGTGTTTGTCTTTTATATTGTGTCTTCTGGTTGATTTGCTGTTCTCCTAATCAGAACACTTGGTCTGTTTGGGTTTATTATAATTGTTGCCATTTTGGTATTTAAACCTTCCCTCTTATTTTATGCTGTCAGCTAGTAAGATTTTTTTCTAGTTCATTTCCATCTTTACTTAGGCTCCAACTTGTTCACAACTCACAGCCCTTACTCTGCCCTTCACCTTGAAGGTGGACATCTAATGACAAAGGGTAAGGTCGATTCTAGCACGTCAGCATATGCAGGCCTGGATAATATGTCAGCCAGGCCCCCTAATCCCCTGTCTGCTCTGCTGGCTTTATTGCTCCTGGAGTTCCTTCCCAACAGTTCTGCTTCAGGCCCAACCTGGATTTTTTTTCTCTGTAGTAAAAACTGGAGACAAGTGAGACGCTCCACCCTGTTCTGTACCTAGCTAGTTCCTGTTTTCCCCTGAGGGCTGGAATTGAATTTCTGAGTTCTCAGGGGAGCTTGGGCCTCCAAAGAAAATGAGATAAGATTCACATTAGGGTGAACATCAGTAGTTTCTTCAAGTCCTAAAGCATAGTAATGCTCTACTGAGGGAGAAAATCTGGGGTGGTGCAGATTGACTGTTAATGACATCACACAGTCTGAGTCTTACATCCAGCAAATGTTCTTTGAGTACCCACTGTGGGTAGCAACTGAGCTGGTGTCATGGGCATGGAGGAATTAAGTGTGTGAGGAACTTAGTCTGATGGGAGGAGAGACATGGAAACAAAGAACCAACAAATATGTGACCTATACCAGATTGTAAAATGATGACACCCTCCTAGGCTCCGCCCCTTTCGCCTTTAGTCAACTTGCTTAACCTCTGTGAATCTCAGGACTCATATCAGTTCAGCACTGTACTTGAGTTCTTTGATTTTAAGCAATTTTCTTTTCAACCTCACAATCACTATCCTGTGAGGTGTGCAGGGCAGATAATCATAGTAATTATAAGAGTACACCATAATGTATACCTTTAATTGAGTCTTGCTACTCTGGGGCAGGTAATATATTAAGGACCTTCCTTATATTATCTGATTTAACCTTGACGTCAGTCCTGCCAAACAAGTATTATAATCTCACTTTTACAGATGAAGATATTGAGTCTAAGAAGTTTCACAACTTGACCAAGATCATAGTTACTGGATGATCCATGATGAAAATGTGAGACTGTTGGCTGGGGGTGGTGGTGTTTGCCTTTAACCTCAGCACTGGGGAGGCAGAGACAGGTAAAACTCTGTAAATTCAAGACCATGCTGGCCTTCTCTTATGAGTTCCCAGTCGGCCAGGGCTACCCAGTGAGAGCCTGTCTCAATAACACCAACAACAAAACAAATCAACTAGCAAAACAAAACAAAACAAACCCCCCAGACTACTTGGGTTTGCACCAGATATGGTAATATATATATTGCAGGTACTCAGGTAGTCTTGTGCTCACAGTCCCCAGGCAGAACACTAGAAAGACAGTATTTAGACAGAACTTCCTAAATTCAGGGTGCATAAAGTCACCAGGGCTCTTCCCAGAATTATTTCAGTTCTGCAGGGGGCAAGGCTATGATTCTGCATTTCTACCAAGCCCCCAGCAGATGCTGTCCCTTCTGGTCTTAAGAGCACACTTCAAGTGGCAACAGCTTAGGACATATGCTTTTTAACCTTTGCTGTGGGTTTTCAGCTCCTCATGTTGTCATACTGTCCCTCTGGGTCATTGTGACCTTCAGCACATTCCAGCTGTGCAGTTACAGACTTTATGGCCCTTAAGTTGACATGAATCAGCTCACATGCACACTCTCTCTGCATGTCACAAAAACTTGTGGCAATTAAGCCTGTTGAAGTGGATGAAAAAAAGAGTTTCTTGGCTCATGTAAATGAATGGCAGGAGTAGCTGATGGCAGGTACCACTGAATCATCAAATGAGATCAAGATGTTGTTCTGTTCTACTTTCTGCCCTTCCTGGGATGGCCCCAGCAGCCCCAGGCTCTCTCCTCAGCAGCTCTAGCTTCAGATGCCATGTCTCATCTCCTTCGGCAAGAGAGAAGCAGGCTTATCCCAATAGCTCCACAAAACCTCTGACAGTCATTCAGATTGGACTAATTTAGCACATGTGCCCATCCCCAAACCAGTCTCCGTGGCCAAGGGAAGCTGTGATTTGATTGGCAGGGCCATGTAGGGTAGGAGAATTATCTGTACAGAGAAGGGGTTTCCTGGAAGGAACTGAATGGAAAGAGGCCCACAGGCTGGGAAATCAAATCACGTCAGAAACAATTGGGGCTGCGTTAATAGAGCCTGGTTCTGATGAATTTCTGGCTCATATAAAATATTTCAGAACCTTCACTAAACTTTGGAGGTTGGACCACCATTTATAGAGCTGTCAAAGGACCTAAAAGCCCACCTCCATTCCAGCAGCTTTCTTAGGGTGCAGTTTGTCAGGGTCTAAAACTTTTGGTGGATGCCAAACAGGTCTTATTATTCTGCCTTTTTAGGCATAGAAAGGGAGTCCCCACACTCACTAAGCAGTGACCTCAGGCTCTTCCAGTTGGAGGACAAAACCAGGAATGCTTTCTCAGGGTTAAGATTCCAACTTCTGGTCCCTTTCTGTCAGTAACAAGCGTTTTTCTGGGACTGCCATGGGCTTAACCTCTTGCCCTGTCTTAGAAGCAGCAAGATGCATTGATAGTGAGAACTGTGTCTTCTACTATGTGGCTTTGATCTGTATCAATGTGACCACAGAGTAGAGGAAGAGATGTGACATCTGAGATTTGCTTCAAAAGAATTTCAAGGGTGGGAAAAGAAGGTCGGAATACAGATCTTACATGATTAGATAGGATTTAGTCTATGTACATTCTACATTTTTGTGTATTCTAATTGTCCTATAATAACAAGGTAGCCCAAATGTTATCATATACTGACATTCTTCTCTCACTTCCACTTTTCTAGAACGATGGCAGTATTGTGACACTTATACCCTGCAGAAGGGGAGCCTGAGTGCTTCTTGCCATGACCACACTGGCTGCCCTGGGGTGGGGGTTCTGTAAAACCCACCTCCTCTATCTGCTGCCCCACAAGGGCTTCACTGCTCTTCTTCTTCCTGTGTTCCTGGGCCTGAAAGAACAACCAGGAAGGCATTAAATTCTAGAAGAGTGAAAAAAAATGACTTCTAAAACATTTTACAAAATAAAGCCCCTGTTCAATCCACTCTGGGAATTTTATTGTTTACCTGTTTGGGGGCATATTCCTGAGGCTCTGCCTGCCTCAGTTGTCCCAGCACAAGCAACAGATTTGAGAACTGGAACTGACCTGCTAGGTGGTGCATATCTTGTCAGGTAGACTTGATTGATCCTGGTGGCTGCCATCACTGTTCCCAAGCTTCGCTGTTTGTCATGAAGCAGTGTCCAACTTCTAAGGGAAGGCAAAAGACTATCATAAAGGAGTCCGGACATTTCTGTCTAGGATGAATATGGGGCCAGAAGAGACATTCTTCCAAGCCCTGGCCCAACTGTGGCCTCTTCATGACAGCGTTGGGAATGAATAGAAAGAGTCACAGAATAAAAAGCAGTTGATCAACATTTGACATAGTTAATGGAGAAGTTTCTGTTGTTGTTTTGTTTAAGGCAGGGTTTCTCAGTGTAGCCTTTGCTGTCCCCGAGCTTGCTCTGTAGGCCAGGGCTGGCCTCAAACTCAGAGATTTGCATGCCTCTTCCTTCCTCCCAAGTGCTGGGATTAAAGGTGTGATTCACTCTGCCCAGCTGTGACTGAGAGTTTTTGGTTTTTTATATTTTTAATATCTGATTTATTAAGATATAACTCACTGCCTTGCTTTTGGACCCTCAGCCCTGCTCTGATCCTCCTCATGCTCATTCTCCTCAGTTTTCAAATCGATCTGTTTTTTTTCCTGCGAAGGGTATCGTTTCCCCATTGGTGGACTGAGCAATGAACAAGGCAGGTCATAGCTGCTTCCCACTGACACTAGCAATGCTTTCTAATGATCTCTCTGACTTTGCCTAGAAACCTGGGAAAAATGTGGCTGCTATCATCCAGGACATCCATTCCCAGAGAGAGAGGGACATGTTCCGAGAAGCTGACAGGTGAGACTCTGGATCTTAGGACAGAGACCTGGTAGTTAAATATCTTCTAGCTTCTTATTCTTAGGGATATCTTAGCTGCTACTTATATTACTGTGATAAAATACCATCACCAACAACCACTTAGGGAGGTAAGGGCTTATTTCACTCACACTTGCCTAGGACAGATCATCAGCCAAAGTCATTAGAGCAGGAACTTGTACCAAGTCTTTCTCTGTCCTACCTTTCAGCTCCCAAATCACAACATAAAGATTCATTAATTGTGAAAGCTTGGCTGGTGGCTTAGGCTTGTTTCTAACTAGCTCTTAAATTTAAATTAACCCATTTCTATTAATTTATGAATAACCACGCAGTTCATGGCTTTTACCTCTCCTCCAGCATGTCTGGCTTTCTCTGTGTCTAGCTGACAACTCTGTCTTCTTTTTCCTTCATGCTTAGCCTTTGGCTGTTGAACTTTTTATTAAACCAACCCAAAAGTGACAAATCTTCACAGTGTACAAAAAGACTATTCCACAACATTTCCCCTTTTGTTTAAATTAAAAGAAAAGGTTTTAACTCTAACACAGTAAAACTATGTACAATAAGAACAATTATCAGGCATTGTCTAAATATAAAAGAAAAGTATCAACTCTAACAAATGAAACTATATATAATAAGAACAAATCATCCAGCAAGAATCACATTCACAATGTCCAGTCCATCTGCATTTGGCATATTTAGAGAAAGTACTTGTATAACCATCCTAAAAATATCTTTTTAAACTTTAAAACATCCTTTTAAATAAACAATTTAAACTTTTATGTTTTTAATCTTATAAACTTTTCATCTCTTATGTATGTTTCTTTTCTGAATTTGATAACAAGGAAAACTGTAAAACAATACTTATCTAGTCTTCAATCTCTAAGAAAACCAAAAAGAATAAAATATTACTTGTGTAAACAGGAAGTACAGATAAAGCAACTTCTGAAACTAAGAAACAACAGAGTGATCTGGCTACCTGAACAGTCACCCCAAGGTTTCTCTGTGACATTAGGGCATCCGTCTTAAGCCTACAGGCATAGAATGTCTGACAGATTTTTCTGTGAAGCAGGAGTTTGAAGGACTATTTCCCTTTGTTTTGGCAAAGTTCAGCAGTCACTTTCCTGTGTGGCCTGAAGAATGTCTGGCAGACTTCTCTGAAGTAGGGATTTTGAAAGACTGTCCCACCTTATCTTGACAAAATTCAACAGTCTTTTCCCTTTGTGTCCTGCTTGTCCAGTTTGTACAGCATACTGTGAGCAGTCAATACAAGAACAATTTTTTTTCCAAATAGCTAGTTTTGTCACATTGAAAGCAAACTTTTTTTGATGCCCGTCATCTCTAAAGTAAATTGATGCTCCAGGAGTGGTATCTCATTGTCATAAAGAGCCTTATGTTATAAAACATTTTAAATGCCATATTCTATAGTCCTTTGAAGTGTTTGAAGATCATCTAGCTATCTAAAAATATATCTCTATTTGGCCTCAAAAACATACCTAACAAGTTTGATAGTTATAGGTTATAAGTGACTAACTACTAACCTGCATTTCTTTATTATCTTTATTCTTTATTATCATAAGTAGCTTGTGATAATAACTTTCAAGAACTATCAAACTACATTACATTGTTTAATGAACTGCATAGGTACAATATCTTAAACAAGAGTAGAAATGTTTATACAGTATGTTCTAACAAAATAACCTTAAATTTGTATCAACATACAACAATTCATACCAATGTAAAATATATTATGGTTGTTCAAAAGTAGGCTCAACAATTCTTTCTTTTAGCTTATCATTTTTATATTCCACACACCGTTTTTCCTCTTCAGAAAGAAATTCCTGAATCTAATCACCTTTGTTGTTTTTTTCTAATCATGACTAATAACAATTTATAATCAACCTCCCTAAACAATGACAAGCATTCATAACTCACCAAATAACCAAAAAACATCCATTCCACCTCTTGGGAATGTGGATGCTGTGTTCTCTAGAGTTCGTCCTGTTGTGTCGGGGCACTAGCATCTTTGGAGGTTCCTGAAAAAAATTAGTATAATGATCAAGTCCTGGCTAGAATAGTTGGTGAGGCTGGACCATCTCAAACAGCAGCCTTGAAGCTGTTCTGGATGCAGAACTCTGAGGAAACCACAACAGAGACACTCTGAGATACTGGATCATCTGAGCCACCCATTTTTATTGGTGTTTCTCCTGTTGCTCTGAAAACACATAAAGGTATGAAAGGCATGAAAAAAACCACATCTTTCAAAGGTGGCATACATATCTGCATTAATACAAGTATGGACTATACATTGTACACAAACAAACCAAACATGATTTTTTGTTTTATGTTTAAGTAGATAAAATATATATCACTGCAGTGGGATTATACTATTTGTCTCTGTAAAAACTGGTTTAATAAAATACTGGTTGGCCAGAAGCTAGGCAGACAGAAAGTATAAATGGAGTGATCAGACAAGGAGAATTCTAAAAAGAGGAAGAGCAGAGTCACCTACCAGACTCAAAGGAAGGAAGATGAGAATGCTGCACTGAGCAAAAAGGTACCAAGCCATGTGGCTGAACATAAATAGAAATATGGATTAATTTAAAGTATAATAGCTAGCAAATAATAAGCCTGAGCCATAGACTAAACAGCTTGTAGTCAATATAAGCCTTTGTGTGATTATTTGGGACTAAATGGCTGCAGGACTGGCTGGGTGGGACAGAAACTTTCCACTACATATCACCTGTTTTGCAGTTTTTCTAGTTTTATTTTTTTATATCTGTAGTCAGAATTTTCAGAGAGTTTCCCCTGATCAAATCTGATCTTTATTATCCTTTTCTGTAGAAACAAAAGCATGACCTCTTCTCTAACACAACATATTTTTTGACTTCCATTTTGAAATTAAGATATTTAAATATATATAGGTTGCTTTAATTTTGCAGTTTCTATAATCTAATGTCTCTCAGAAGCTATTGTTTGGTTATCAGCAATCAAAAAATTTAAAATCAACAAAACATTATAGTATCCAGACTCTGTGTATTTTCCATCTTTATGTGGCTATTTTTATACTTTATTTCCCTTTAAAGATTTTATTATTTTAAAACTTTTATGACTTTTTTCTTTTCTTTTTTTTTCTTAAGTCTACGCACATTGCTAAACACACTGTTACCTGTTTAGAGGTTTTCTCTATCTGAACCTGTTTTTGTGTGTTTGGAACCATTTTTTAAGCTTTCTCAGGTCTTATGTGGAAAAACTTGACCCAACATTAGACACCATTTGTAGCGAGACTTTTTCTAGCTTTTTTAAATAAAATTATTGCTATTTTACTTCTCTCTTTAAATATTTTATTATTTTTAAACTATCTTTCCCATCATATGTAGCAAGTCTTTCTCTGTCCTGCCAGCCAGCTCCCAAATCATACCACAAGAGACTTATTATTAATTAAAAAAGCTCAGCCAATAGCTTAGGCTTGTTTCTAACTAACTCTTATAACTTGAATTAATCTATTTCTATTAATTTACATGCTGCCACATGGGTCATGGCCCACCTCTCCTCCTGCATGCCTGGCTTCTTCTGTGTCTGGCTAGCAACTCTACCTTCTTCCTAAGATTCTCTCTGCCCCCAAATCCTGCCTAGCTATTGGCCATTCAGCTTTTTATAAAACCAATATAAGGGACTGGAGAGATTGCTCAGTGGTTAAGAGCACTGACTGCTCTTCCATAAGACCGGGGTTCAATTCCCAGCACCCACATGGCAGCTCACAACTGTCTGTAGTTCCAGTTTTCAGGCAAACACCAAGGCAAATAAATAAATAAAGTTTTAAAAAATAAAAAAATAAAACCAATATAAGTAACACATCTTCACAGTTTATAAAAAAATTATTTCACAATAGTAATTCAAATAAGGCAGGAGACTGAAGGCAGGAGCTGATGCATAGGTCATGGAGGGATGCTGCTTATTGGCTTGTTCTTCATGGCTTGCTCAGCCTGAGGACCTTATAGAACCCAGGACCAGAGATGGGGTCACTTGCCATGGGGTGAGCCTTCCACCATCCATCACAAATTAAGGAAATGCCTTACTGCCTTGCCTACAGCTTGATCTTATGGAGGCATTGTCTCCTCTTAGATGACTCTAGCCTGTGTCAAGTTGACATAAAATCAGCCATCACAGGGGATTTGAGTTATAACTTGGCCTACCTTTGGTTCTGATCCACCCATTTGGCTTTCTAACCCCTACCCCTTCCTGTACATGAAAGGTACCATCATACTCCAGAACTGCTGCTGCAGGTTAGATGGGGACACATGGGATACTGGGCTTCTTTAGATATTGCTCCTGCACTGGAAAGAGATATAACAACTAAGAGTTGATATCTGGCTCTGAGGGGCAAGTTTACACTTCACTGATACATTCTGGGTGTACATAGTAGGGGCAGAAATTCTATTTAGAGATATCCAGTTTCTGATTTTTTTACTAGCTGAATGTAGTTATAGAAGTAAGGATGTAGACGGGAGGAAAACTGGATTTCTTGAACATTGGTTCAGACACTGAATACATGTAATTTCCCAACTTATTTCTTTCAACTGACATTTATAACCCTTAAGATGGAAAAACATCACCAGGCCTGCAGTTTCCAGAGTGGCCACAGGGGGTGCTCTAACCTAACTGTAGAGAACAGGTCTAGCCTTTCCATGTTAGCTAAGAAACTCAACTAGTCCTTACATTGTTGTTCTACATTTGAGGACCAAATGATAATGTTCCATCCTTTTAGGGTGCCAGGTGTTTGATTCATGTGATTTGCTTAATAATCAGCCTTCAGAGAGCAAGTGAGTGTTCAGAATTGGGATTTCAGATATTCATCTGATTTGTTTTATTTAAAATGGTGGTTACTTGGGGTTTTAATGGTGTGTGTAAAGACACCATGGCACCTGAAGTTGTGTCAACATAAAGTGGAGGAGACTATGAGGTCTGTCTCTGAACCTTAGGTAGATCCACTTCCTGAGAAGTTTCAATGTCTTCACCTCAGATTCGAACAGGTCTGAGCTCTGAGACCTTTTCCAACCCTTAGATGCCTTCCTAAGTCATTGTCTTGTGAATCTCTGAGCCTGACTCCTGACTCCTGCCACTCCTCAACGATGAGCATTTTTTTCCATTCCCCAAATCTTAAATGCTTGTAATAAGGTTTAAATAAGGGGGGCAGAGGAGAAGAAGATAAGTCACCTAGATTCTGATGGAGTCTGAGTGGAGGACTGCCTACAAGTTTTATAAGCAACATTAGATCTGAGTAGGCAGTGTCTCCAAGACATGGCAACCTCACCACTTAACCCTTTACTCGGAGGCCTCACCCTGTATAGCCCCAGGAAAAGACTCTCCTGGCCTTTGCACCCTGAACAGGGCTTCTAAAAGGAAGTAAGGTAGGACTAAGCCAAACCAACGTAACTGTTCTTCACAGCTCCTAGGAGCAGACTGTAGGGGAGCAGGCAGAGAGTGGCTTAGCGGGAAATCCATGCCTATAGACGTCAAGATGGAGGTCAGGCTCGTTCCTAGACAGTGTGTAGTGCTGGGTTGTGACTGATGAATGTACAGGTAGGTAGGTGTTTCCAAGGATATCTCTGAGAGGAACTATGTATGTCTACGTGTGGGTGATAGGGGGTATGGTTATGACTGAAAAGTGTACAAGAGGGTGGGTAGTTTTAAGGAAATCTCTGAGTGGATCTGTGGTGTCTACATCTGGGTGAAGTGGGGTGTGGCTTCTGTAGCTTCTAAATACTGTTTTGTCCCTTCCTCACAGATATGGTCCAGAGCGGCCACGTTCTCGCAGTCCAGTGAGCCGATCACTTTCCCCGAGATCCCACACTCCAAGCTTCACTTCCTGCAGCTCTTCCCACAGTCCTCCAGGCCCTTCTCGGGCTGACTGGGGCAATGGCAGGGACTCCTGGGAGCATTCTCCCTATGCAAGGAGGGAAGATGACCGAGGAGAGCCTGTGCCCTGGAGGGAGAATGGAGAGGACAAGAGGGACAGGACAGATGTTTGGGCACATGATCGGAAACACTACCCCAGGCAGCTGGACAAAGCTGAGTTGGATGAACGACTTGACGGAGGGAGGGGCCACCGGGAAAAGTACCTCAGGTCAGCGTCTCCCAGCCCACTCCATTCTTTGTCCAGCTACAAAGGCCGGGAAGATGGCTACTATCGAAAAGAATCCAAAGCCAAGTTGGACAAACACCCAAAGCAAGAACTACCAGGAAGGTCCAGGAGGAAGGAAGAGGCTAGACTTCGGGAAACTAGACACCCTCACCCAGAGGACTCGGGCAAGGAAGAGGAACTGGAGCCCAAGGTTACTAGGACCCCTGATGCTGCCAAATCCAAGCAGAGTGAGAAAAGCAAAGTCAAAAGACCCGATAGAGACCAAGAGGGAGCTGAGGACAGAAAAGAAAGCAGAATGGCAGAGAATGAGGTAATAATGCAAATGTGACCCTAGGGAAGGGGAGGCTGGCCTGGAGGAAAATCACAAGCCTCATATATGTGCAGAATGAATGAATGTTTGCCATATGCACTGTGCAAAGTATACTATATCAACTATACCACTGTTACCTCAAAGCAACCATACAAAGTTAGGATCATGGTTACTTCAGAGTAGGAAAGTTGAACACAGAGCATGAGACTTTTTGACCAACAAGACTGAGTTCGGAAACAGGACAGCCAGAGTTTTAGCTAGTGATCTGTCTCCAAGCTCCACAGGAACTTGTTTCCATACTAGAAGTTAAGGAGAAACTTGATGGAAAGGCCCTTTGTAGTTCTGTGTGCCCAGGGTGGAGTGTTCCTGGGTGTTGGCACCTACAGTCACCCAAGGGAGATTAGATCTTGGTTCATTCTGTGTGTCTGCCAAAAGTATCACTGACCCTGGAGCTCCATGACAGGTAAAGAGAAGTGGCCACCACCCCCTAAATTACACTGTGAGATCAAGCATTGTGAACTTCTCCAGATAAAAAGACTTTAATTTGATTTTAATAAAGGCACATTGCAACCAGCTGGCACTTATATCCAAGAGTTGGCTACAATGCCTTGGGTCTTAATCGGGCAGTGGGGGACTCTGGGTACTGGGTTGGAATTCTAACTTGACTTGCATTACCTTGTAGCTGAGGCCTCCTATTAAATAGAGGCAAGATAGTAAAGATTTAGGATTTTTTTTTTTCATAAGAAACTTAATTCTTAAAATCCTCTGTACATATCTCCTCGTCACTCTGACCCAGGAATTGTTGATAGTCCAAATGAAGAGTCCAGTTCTTAATTCTATGAACACTGAAGAGTCACTTTGGACAATTATGCAGCCTTCATTCCCCCATACTTGGGACTGCCAGGTGGCGGTCTAAGCACAAGCAATCCAAAGTGAATAGAACATAGTTCATATATGATAGAGGCCAAGGCCTAATACATATAAAATAACCTGCATATAATAGAACTCAAGCTGGAATTTACAGTGGATCCGCAGCTCTGTAAGCAATTATCATTTTAGAATAAAAGCTGCATGTAGATTGCACTTGAGCTGAGTACTGAAAATGGATAAGAACCAGTCTGGTATTCTTGGCAGAAGCTACAGTGAACAGAGTGGAACAAAGGGCTGTTTCAGTGTCTTTCTTGCCCATTTCAAAGTCTGCCATGTTTTCTTAACTGGAAAAACAGGAACTGCACGTGAGGTGGCATCAGAGAAGTGGGCGGGCGGGATAGACGCTTCATGCCCTGTTAAAGATGGACACTGGATCCTGAGAACCTGGAACGCCAGCTGGAAATTTTAAAGAGAGCAAGCTTTTTAAAACTGTATGCATGAATTCATTGTTTGTGGATTCAACCAACCACAATTTGAAAAGAGTTTAGGAAAAAGTTTTGTCTTGAATGGCATCTACAAACTTTTAAAAGAATTGTTACGTCTAAAGAGAACAGTAAAATAACTATTCATATAGTGTTTTCATGGCACTAGGGATAAAAAGTAATCTATAGGTGATTTAAAGTGTATAAGAGGATATATGCGGGTTATAGGCAAATACGAGACCATTTATATAAGGGCCTTAGGCACCTGCAGACCCTGGCATGTGAAAGGAGTCTAGAAACCCCATCCCTATCAGACACCACTGGGCAACTATTTGCTCAGATGTAGTCAAGGAGTTGGGGATGTCTCAGTGTCTCAAGGAAAGGCCAGCAGGATGAGTTGGCAGACAGTCTTCCTTCCCCAGAAGTTCATATAGATTGTCCTTGGTGTCTTTATCTTTACTTATGGCTGCTGTATAACATCTCAGCATCAGCACCCCACTCCACTTCTGTAGCGGTGTCTCCTCCTGCCTTTCTTTGCTCAGAGTGATCTGTGCACATATAACATCTTTATGTAACATAGTGTCTACTGCCCTAACCCCACAACCCCCAAACATAATCTCCGCAATGCAAGAATCTTTTATCTTCACAGTCTTGTAACAGCCTTGTCCCTGTCCTTGGAGTAGAGCTTGGCCCAGTGTGGGTGTTAAACAAGTATCTGTGGGAGAGGCAATGATTTAGAAGCAAAGGCCTGACTTCTGAGAGCCAGAGTACACTCTAGTCTCAGTGCTTTTGCTAAGTAGGTAGGATTATTGGGCTGCGGTAGTGTTTTTGTGAGCTTGTGTTCATGACAGACTCTCTGAAATCTCTACAGGTGGAGGAGCCCTGTGTACTTCTCAGTGGTAATAGGTGGCAAATCTAGACTTGACCTTGGAACCCCAGGGAGAGGAGGGAGGAAGGGAAAGGGGGGCAGAAAGAATCAAGTCTCTGAGAGAGGATGAGCTCCTGTCCATCTTTCTAGAATGGAGGAGTCAAGGACCACAGATGTGTCCAGAGAAGCCCAGCTGGGCGGTAGGATGAGTAAGGTCAGGCGAGGGTAAGGTCAGGCGAGGGGCGGTGACTGATGGAGAAGGTCAACCACTGCTCCAGCTGCCACGAGAATGCAAGTCCTTGCTGTCAGATCTCCCCCTCCTTAGGGCAAGACCCAGATCTACAGATCTGCATGGAGTCTCTCATGCTTTAGAAGGTGGGAAAGGTGGCTCAGTGGGTACATTTTTTCATTGCAGACATGTCTCCAGAACTCAGAAAAGCTGGGTGTAGTAGTGCTCATCTAGGATCACAGTGATCCTATGATGATATGGGGGGTGCAGACAGAAGAATCTCAGGAAGCCTGCAGGACAGCTAGTGTGGCATCATGGCAAACAACAGAGATACCTTGTCTAAAACGAGGTGGAAAATTAGAACCAATGCCTGAGTTGTCTTCTAATATACACATGAATGCTATGCATATAAGTGCCTGTATACAAACATGTACACACGCATATGTGTGTGGACACTGTGTACACACATGCACCCGTGAAAATGGGTAGTCTGAACCACAGCTATAAGTGTCACATAGCTAGAGACTTGCAGAAGACCAATCCCAGTGGGAGGTGCAGAGGGACAATCTAGAAGAAGAAATAAAAAACCTATTTCTGCTTGGTTCAGAGACCCCAGCATTCTGGGACACATTGGAAAGGTCATGTCACTCTTCACATGAACAAAAGAACATCTGGGCTATGCTAAGCAGGAGAGCTGTAAGATGTTGTCAGTAACCATAATCAAGTCAAGGCTTCCCTGTAGAAGAAAGGTTGCAGATTTTGGGTTTGAAAAGGAAGATCGGACAGAGGAAACAGCATATGCTGTGTGGATAGAGGCCAGTGTGGGTGGAACTGCGTTAATGTCTTGGGAGGTGAGATGCATTTGTCCACAGGAGTTGAATCATGCAGGGCCTTGTGTGCAGATGAAAGATTCTCAGTCCTCAATGAAAAAGGAAATAAATGAAATCTTCTGGCAAGAAAGTTCATGGGAGATATGATTCTTTTTCCCTCTTAAGAGGATCCTTTTGGATTGCCTTGTAGAAAATAGATTTGTGGAGAGAATAGAGATCAGAAGAGAAATCCTAGCTGAGCAGGATTTCTGGCTCTGTGGTGGCAATACCTGTTCACCACTGTTGAGACCTACTGCCTTGTTCTGTGAGGTGTGGGGGGGGCTGGATATGGACTCCATTTGTCTGTTCCCCTGAAGGTGCCCTTCTCACTTAGAGCTATCTAGAGGGCAAAGAGAAATCTGGAAAGCTTCCTCCCCCAGCTTCTTTTTACAGACTTTTTCTGGCAAGGGGCTTCTGACTATCTCATTAAGGCTGCCCTTTGGGGCTGGAGAGATGGCTTAGAGGTTAAGAGCACTGATTGTTCTTCCAGAGGACCTGAGTTCGATTCCCAGCATCCACATGGAAATGGCAAGGCTGCCCTGTGCTCTTCAACCTTGAACTAGATGGTATGCTTCACTGTATCTACCAGGAGTATGTTTGCAGGAACTACTCATGAACAGTAGTTTATTTTCATAAGGAAGGGCCAGGGATAATTTATTCAAGGAGATGAAGACGAAGACAGCAATGTAAATGGGCCTTGTTTGAGAGGAGCTGGCTCTGGCTGGACCAACAGGCCCAGTTCCTTTGCTCTCAGAACAGAATGCTCAGAGAGGATTCCTCTGCTTCAGCTGTCCCTAGCCAGTAATAACCAGTTATACCAGTCAGCTCCCAGTTTCTGTTCCAATTGGCTTCTTATCAGCTCAAGGGGTGTGTCTGGTTGCAAGTAATTAAAATCAGAACCTTTACTTTGAGCCAAATTCAACTAAGAATGTCAATAAAACACACACGATGTTCCCAACCCAAAGAAACCCAGGGATGGAGAAGCCTTGACTTGATGACCAAAGGTTAAGTCATGGGAGAGTAAACTCTAGAAACTTCTAAAGTGAGAATTAGCAAGTCTTTTCTTTTAGAAATTTTTAGTTATTTATTTTATATTTATGGGTGTTTTGTCTGCACATATATCTATCTACACATCACTTGCATGCTTGGTGTGTGGAGAAGCCAGAAGAGGATGTCACATCCCCAGGAATGTGGAGTTACAGACAGCTGTGAGCCACCACACTGTTGCTGGGAATTGAACTGGGTCCTCTGGAAATACAGACAGTGCTCCTAACTGCTGAATCATTTCTCTGGCTCCAAAGCCTTTTCTACAAAGGATCAGATTGGTACTGTTTTAGTTCAAGAGGGCCAAGTTAGGTTTTTATGTGGGTACCTATGTAATCATTTAAAATGTACCTTTGCAGAGCTGGTGCAAGGGATCAGTGGTTAAGAGTACACACTGGTCTTGCAGAGCACCCTCATTTGGTTCCCAGCATTCACGATGGGCAGCTCACAAGTGCCTGTAACTCTGGTTCCATAAGATCTGATGTCTTTTGCCTTCATGGACACCTGTGCTTTTGTGTGTGTGTGTGTGTGTGTGTGTGTGTGTGTGTGTGTGTGTGTGTGTGTATGTGTGTGTGTGTGTACATAAACATAACTGTAACTTCTAAATTGTAAAAGTACTATGTGGACTACAGATTTCTACTCCCTGTTGCTATCTAGCAAATCTAATTCTCAAACCAAACACATGCTGTGGTTGCTCTATTTCCCAGTCTAGTGGGTCACTAGTCTGAGGACCTGAAAGGCGGTGGGAAATAGGAGGAAGGATCATAGTACCAGTTGGGAGACAACTCCCTTTCTACACATAAGGAGATAAAGTGGATAAAGTGTGTGTGTGTGTGTGTGTGTGTGTGTGTGTGTGTGTGTGTGTGTGTGTGAATGGAAAACGTCTTTAGAGGGCAGATGTCACCATAGTGGTCAGGGTCACTTTTAGCTTCTTATAGTCACCCTCACTGCAAACACTTAGGTCGCCATGGATTTCTGTCCCCTGAAAGCCAATGGGCATTTTTCTGCCTGCCTGCCTGCCTGCCTGCCTCTCTGACTATCTGTGTGAGTGAGCAGCTCCTTTCTGAGCCTCAGTTTCCCTGGCACTGAGGGATCATAGCTCTCTCTCTCTCTCCCTCTCTCTCTCTCTGCATCCCCCCCTTTCTCCCACCTCTCTGCTCACTCTTGGTCTCATTTGCTGTATTCTTTCCTTGTAAGACTGGAGCTGAGGAACAGGAAGGCATGGAAGAAAGCCCTCCATCCGTGGGCAGACAACAGGAAGGGACAGAGTCCTCTGATCCAGAAAACACGAAGACAAAGAAGGTAAATGTGCCCCAGACCCCCACACACACCTTGTTGGTGGTGTCACACATTAGCATCAGGGACTCAGTGGCAGTTATGCCTGATGGTGGCTGCCTGGTGTATGTGTGAGTCTCCACAAGTGCTTCTACCAATGGCCTCAGTGCTTCCTGAAGGAATGGCTTTGTGGAGGTCTTTAGATATGTTCACTGAAGAGATCTTCAGCCACATGTCTAGGCTCCGCCTCCTTCTCCAGCAACTTGGCTGTGCTGCTAAAAGAAAACATATGCCCAAAAAAGACTCAGGCTTCAGAGCCAGGCTCCCAAAATAGGCAAGTCCCTTAGTGAGTTGGGGACACAAGTCTTCAAGCTAGAGTCTTGACTGTAGGCCCAGACCCTGAAAGTAACAAGACATAGTCTTTGTCTTGCAAAGATTGTTTTTACTTAGTTAAAAATCAAAATCCAATTCCCATCCTCCTGGACTGAGCTTCCACAAGCAAAAGAAATGTCCTTGGATGCTGGCCAGCTTCATGCTTTTCCGGTCAGGGGAAACTACCCTCCTGAATCTGTGTGCCAAGCCGTAGGCCGCTGGAAACTCCAAGGGAAAAGTACAGGAGGGCACCTATGGGCATGGAAGATGCACCTTTGCTGAGAGAGAGGGAGTTGGGAGGATTTTTGTGAGCGGTTTTTCTTCTATCACCTTTAGTGATGTCCACACATACACAGAAACATCTCTGATAAGTGTTTAGCATTTATAGTTTATTCATTCAAAAAATATTTACCGAACACCTATACATAGCAAGGGTTAGGAAGTCTTTGTGTCATTTTTAAACACAGCAGATCAAGCATCAAGGGCTTATTCTGAAGCCTGTGCCAATTTGGATGCCATCCTGGGGGTAAAGAAATAAAGTGAGACTTGAGGGACTCATATCCTCTAAGTACTCAGTAAATGCTTCCCAAGAGAAGAAAGAACAGATACTCAGGCCTTTCTGGCACAAGGGCTTCTATAGCCAACGTATATAGCTTCTGGGTAGAGATTCTTAGCCACCATTAATACTCATTCTATATCCTCATTCAGGAACAAGGTTGGGAGAGTGAAAGTGAGGCCGAGGGAGACAGCTGGTACCCCACAAACATGGAAGAGCTGGTCACAGTGGATGAAGTAGGAGAAGAAGACTTCATCATGGAACCAGACATCCCAGAGCTGGAAGAGATTATGCCTATTGCCCAGAAAGACAAAATCCTCCCTGAAATATATCCCTGTGTGACAGCCACCTTAGATTTGGACTTGGCCAAAGATTTCACCAAGCAGGGGGAGACCATAGGGAATGGAGACACAGAAATCAACTTCACGCTGCCCAGACAACTGCCATCTACTTCCACAAGCTGTCCCAATGACACGGACATGGAGATGCCTGGCCTAAATCTGGATGCTGAGCGGAAGCCAGCTGAATACGCGACAGGCCTCTCACTGGAGGTCTCAGATTGCTATGAGAAGGAGGCAGGAGGTGCAGAGGGCTCAGATGTGCGTCTGGCCCCTGCAGCCCAACAAATGTCTTCCCTCCAGCCAGCAGAGGAGAGGGCCCAGCAGTCCAGCCCTTTTCTCGATGACTGCAAGGCCAGGGGGTCCCCTGAAGATGGGGCTCATGAAGTCAGCCCCCTGGAAGAGAAAGCCAGCCTCCCTGCTGAAAGCGACAGTCAAGGCCGGGCTTGCCAAGGCACCTTGACCGAGGGTAACTACCTTCCTTTCCTCCATGGGTGGCTGGGCGGACTGGACCACTGCTTCCCTCAGGACATGTGGGCATGTGCAGACAGGAATTCATTTTAAAGCCAAGGCAGAAAGTCATGTATAAAAGCAAGCCTCTGAAGGCCGAGTTAGACTGTTAGAACTCTTAGGTAAAAGGCGTAAAAAAGGTGTTGCTTCTCAGCCGCCTGAGTTCTGAGAAACAGCCTTAGACAGACTTGATTTCTCTGAGTTATGGAACCCCACATAGGCATGGGCAACTAAGATCAGGTTGAGTTTTGGTATTTGAAAAAAGAAAAGTTTGGATTCTTTTTGATGGCCTGTTGCCCCTTCCTGTACAGTGAAGACCTCCGGCAGTTATTTCTTTGCTGGGGGTGGGCAGGTGAGAGGCCGCACTGGGACAAAGGGGGCTTTGCTAAAGGGCTTGCCTGGCTTCCTTTTTAACTAACTACCTCAGACCTGTTTTTCTCCAGGGTCAGATGGTGACACAGAACTTATCCCAGAAACAAGTCCGCCTCCACCGGAGGTGATGTGTCTATGCTCGGGGCTGTGACATCATGAACTAAAGAGTCTAAAACGGGCTAAGCCCTGGCTGCTCTGCCAGATGGAAACAGATCCATCCAGAGCTGGGTGGAGGGAGGGGAGAGGGAGGGTGAGTAGTCCTTAAGACTCTGACAGTGAAAATAACTAGAGATTCATTTTATAGAGAACTGACAGCATTACTGAGACTGGAGTAAAACCCACGAAGCAGAAAATGCAGAGGAAAGGCTGAAAACACAAACAAAACAAACAACAAAACAAAAAACGCAAACATCTCAAACCAGGGTCTTAGGGTAGCATAGGCTGGTGGATGGGCCAGAGTCTTGGGCTTTCCTCCATGTCAAGCTGACCTGAGCAGTTTTTCACCTGCCGGGATCTGTGTCTCCATGGAAACTGTCTTGATCCAGCCTGCTGTTGCTAGAGAAATAGATGCCCAGCCCATGTAGAGCAGGTATAAATAAAAGCACTGACATTTTCACCCCTCTCTGACTGAGCCCCTTTTATTTTGTGGTACGTGTCTCAGCACATGCTGGTCTCAGAGGTCTGTTAACTTACCCAATATCTGGAGTTCGTATTTAACAGTGCCACTTCACAGGTGTGGGGTGAGAGTGGCATTGCCTATTTGGCCAGTCTGGGTGGATGTTGGCACAATTTCTGCCCTTCAAGGATTCGTCTGCTTGCAGAGATGGAGGGATACTGATTGGGGGTAGCGGAGGGGAGGGCAGATCATCCAAGTGAAGTCATGTGCCATCTCCATGTGCCAAGAACAAAGACATGCCAAATTTTATTACGTGTAGCATTTTTTTTGGCAGTGGAAAATGCTCTTAATTATAGCACTTTGGTTCTAATTAGCAGCCCTAGCCTCACGTGGTTAAGCTGTCCAAGGGGCAGTTCCCAGTCATCATACGGTGCAGGAGAGAGAATTGCAGGAGCTCTTTGAGGCCTGCTGTGGGCTTCATTAGGGGTTTTGTTTGTTTTGTGTGTGTGGTGTGTGTGTGTGAGAGAGTTTGTGTGTGTGTGTGTGTGTGTGTGTGTGTGTGTGTGTGTTTTATCCTAATCCCCCATCCCATGGTCTCATGTTTTGCAGAGAACTCCAGGTATGTGGAAGTGAAATCTCTGGATGTGAGATCACCAGAATTCCCCGAAGTGGAGCTGAAGGAGCCCCTTTCTTTGCCATCCTGGGAACCAGAGGATGTGTTCAGTGAGCTTAGCATTCCTCTAGGTAGGTGAAATTCACAGCCTTTCCTGAGTTTCAGCTCCAGGAAATGACAGTTCTAAAGTGACCTGAAAGAGCTCAGAGGACTTTTGCTGGCTGTTGTCATTGTTGTTTGTAAGGTATGATGCAATAGCCCAGATCTGCATGATGGTAAAGTTTCTTACAGTTCCAGGCTCCTATAGTAGTCCTAATACCCACACGGCTGAACAGTGAACAGCACAGCAATAAGACCTGGCCAGGAAAGGCCTGTTTCCCCACCATGGAAGCCCAGATTGTTCAGGCAAGAAACAGAATCCCAGCTACCTTCAAACTGTCAGCTAAACCCCCTTTACTGCCATCTTCCTGTGTGTCCTTGTCCCAGAACAATGCTACATGACTTTCCTCCTCAAAAGATCTACTTCCCTGAGTAGTCTGAAGTCAACAGAGGCCCTTGTCCCACCATGGATGTTCTTGTGTCTTCAGACAAGTCTTGCTTTCCTGAGCCTCAGTCTCCTCATCCATAGCAGGGGTTGAACCAGTAGGTGGGTTTTTGATTATGAAAGTATGGAGGTGTTGTGCACTGGCACAAATCTCCTGGACTGAAGTCTGCAATCTACGCATCGGCTCTGGAAGATTGGAAGCTAATGGGATAAACGGGGAGCATCTTTCCAGAGGGAATGCTTGGGCAAGTGTCTTACGGAAGGACGGAAGGGTCACAAGAACATACTAGAAACCAATAGCCATGTGTCACAAGGACACACTAGAAACCAATAGCCATGTGGTCACCCAGGGAAGACACATTGGTGTGGAGGCCTGATCTTTCCATCCAAATTTCTTTGTTATTCTCTTCTATTTCTTCACTCTAATATGTCATGCTTATAGAATTAGATTTGGAAAATAATAAATCTTGTTTAAAAAACTTACTGCATAGGATCTCTCAAACAAAATTTACATATGTATAGTCCGTGTGTTTGTGTGTGTGCCCATGCATGTGATATCAGATGGACCCTCTTTCTTTCTCCACCTTATTCCCTTGAGATGGGAATTCACTTCATTGCTTTGGGCTGTGCCAAGCCAATGCCTAGAATCTGCCTCTCTCTCTCTCTGCCCCGCAATGCTGGCTGAGGTTTCAGGACTATGCAGCTATGCTTGGATTTTTACATGAGTGTCAGGGATTAGAACTCAGATCCTCATGCAAACATTCTTACCACTGATCCATCTCCCTAGGCCTCCCAACACAAATGTTTCTAAAAATGAAAGACAGACCTTAGAATGACTCACAATGCTCTCAGGCATTTTAACTCTGAACACTGATGTTGCAGAACCCGCCTCTCAGAAGCTTCAGGTCCTCCATGGATCCATCCACTTGGCAAACACTTACTGGGTCACGTGGTGCTGTGCCTGGCACGCTGAGGGAATGGAGAGTATGACAAGTCTCAAGCAGGAACTTGGATCAAGTGATTCAGCAAAAATTAAGAGTGAATCCTGCTTATAGCAAATTAAAAAAAGCATGTAAAGTCAACACTGGTGGTCTTAATTGCCCCTCCCCAGCCTCAGAGGTGGTTGCTGTCATGTTCCCAGTGCCCCCCCCCATACACTCCATGCTCCATAGGAGCAGGTCTTAGAGATCTCTTCCCATCAGTACATGGAGAACACACTTTTTTGAGCCACTTCAAATACTCATCCTAAGTCTGCACCATTAGTTCCTGGTCCTCTACTGATGAGCACTTAAGCAGTTTCCTTTTTGTTTGTTTTTCCATTATGAACACGTGGTAACAGCTAAGCTTTACTTTTTTGTCCTCAGTTCCCACTTAGTTCCTTTTAGTGCTGTGTATGCATTATTGACCACTCTCCAAACATGGATGGAACAGGTGATATTTTAAATTGCTACTTTACGGGTAGGAAAATCTAAGGTGTAGTCACAAGTCTCCTGAGAGGAAAGGGCTGGTGTTAGTAGTGTGTTCTTAGTCTCTGTCCTCTGCTGCTGTCCATATGTGCTGCTTTGGTCCACTTTGTGCACATGCCAGCGTCTCTATAAGACGGGATGCTAGCCAAGCATCAGCGCATTGTGGGGCCGTATGTATTTGCATTGAAAATGTTATAATTGCTACTAAATTGCACTCCAAAAAGAGCGTAACAGCATTCAGTGCCACCTACAGTGAGAGTTCCCATCCCCTACCTCTTTGCCAAAGCCAGATATCAGTTTTTAATCTTTGCCAACCTGTTAGGAGGAAAATGGTATCTGATTTTGTTTTTATTAAGGGCTATATTAGAATGCAATTAGCATACAATAAAGGACACATATGTAAAGATTGTGGTGTATCTGTTTTGACATACATATGCTCCTGTACTGTTTTATGGGTTTGGATATACCATACTCTATTTGCCTACCTGGTGATGGACATTGAAGTTGTTTCCAGCTTGAACTATTACAGATCATCTTCATTATCCTAGAAAGCAGGTAGCTCAGTGGTCTCCACACGCCCACACCCTTCAGGAAGGGATGCTATTGTGTTCTGTGTTTGACAGGTAAAGAAACCAAAGAGCCTTTCTCAAGATCACACATCAGGTTCAGGAGCTGGGTTGTCTATTCCTGGCCGTGCTGCCATACGCCCTTCAGTTCAGGCACAGTAAAGGAAAGGCTATTTCTGTACTGAAGAGCACAGACTGTGGGCTCTTATTCCTGGGTTCAAGTCCCATCTCTGCTACTTGATCACTAGGTGACAAATCGGAGCTTATTTAACCTCCTTGGTTTGAGCTCTTTGTCTCTATTAACCTATTAAAAGATGCCTCTATGTAGATTTATTTTGAGGAGATAATGAGAGTAGGGTGATAGTGCCTTCCAGTAGAGGAATTTAGGAAGGGCTGATGAGCTATTTGGAATCACTTCTTCTTGATGGGGCTGCAAAACATTTACACTCTAGGATTGGTCACTACTGCAGAGAGATTTCTAGAAACATGAGAGCTAATATTGTGGAGGGCACAGAGGTGAAATACAGGATGCCAAGGACAGGGCACCCCACTGGGAGAACAGAGAGGTCAGTCTTGTTGTCAGAGACCGGGATGTTCATGGCTGGAGAAGGGCAATTGTGAATCATGCCAGCACTTTGTGACTCCAGCCAGTGAGCCTGCCAAGGCCTGCTCTTACTATAACCAAATAGCATTACTGGCAAAAAGTGAGCTTCCCCCTCTCTGCAACACGGCTTTGCTAGGATGACAGAGTCGTAATTATCCACGCCAGGAGCTATTATTAGGAGCTCTAATGACAGTACTTAATAAAGCCTGAAAAATAGAGCACTCAGTGGCTCCCGATCTCACTGTGGCTATTGCAATGTTTTTTGCTTCTGCTTTTCTCTGGTCCAATGTAGATTTGCGCTTCCTAAGGGAGTGGTGGCATTGTGCAGCCCTGACAGCCCCTCTCCGGGTTGTAACGTCCTTAGAGAATCCTCCTGCCTCCACTCATTTTCCCTAATGATACCTTTTGATTACTGATATTGACCCAACCCACTGGGCAGAGTCTGGGAAGAAAGTTACTGCCAAACCATGGAGGTGGTTCTCCAGGCAGCCTTGGGAAAGGCTGGAGAGTGGGTGGAGCCCAGTGCCTGGCTGCTTGGTTTCTATGTTCCTAAGCTAATGTTTTCATGAGCACCACGCAAAGTGACAGGTGCTTCTTCACAACACCATGTGTGGCGTTCTTCCTAGTTTACAGATGAGAGAACTCTTTTCAGAGAAGTCCAACAGTGCCCCTGAGGCCACAAAGGCCTGTCTGACCCTATATGCCATTTTATTGCACTGTTACTATTACTTTCAAGCTTTTTGGTTTTGTTTTTGGTGGTGTGGTGGGAGACTTTGTTCAGTGAAATCTCACACACAAGCCCACAGAAGGTAGCTGCAATCCTCTGGTTGAAAGGAGCCACAGATGCACAATTTGTCTTCTGCCTGTTTCTTTGGACTCCCTGAGGTGGCTATACATCTCCTGAGGACCCCAGGACAGGGACATAGAATTCATGGCCTGGTTTATGCTGGAATCCCCAGCCGTGCTCCTGGTACAGCCCAGCTGCATCCTGCTGCCCATATGACAGGGCAGAAGGCACAGCTCTGATTGAAGTTTTTTCTAGCAGTTTTTCTCTTGGACTGTGTCTCTGAGGCTCTGAGGAAAGAGCAGCCAGCACACAACTGTTTTGTAACAACAGAAGAAATAGGTGGTGGGCCTTGCTTGATGCCTATCCCAAGCAGCCGGGAGCTTGCTCTTCCAGAAAGAGCCTCCTCCTCCTCCTCCTCCTCCTCCTCACCTCCTCCCCACCAAGTGAGACCACGTGTCCATCCTCTGCACAGAGGGTAAGAGTGCAGGGTGAAAGAGAAGGACATTCAGCCCCTTGGGACCGCTAGACTGAGTGACACCCTCTCACTTCTGCGGATTGTGGCTGAATGCTGAGGGCTTTGTGGACATCAGGCAGACAGCTGCCCAATAGAGAACCCAGGTTCCAAGCTGCATGTGGAGCTCTGGGCTGGGAGGCTGCAAGCTGTCCTCCTGGGCTTCCTTGCTTCTCCTCTCCTCCCTTGGAGTCACTGCTTCCTGCTAAGAAATGTATTGTTGTTGTTATTTATTATTATTATTGAGATGTACAGGAAAGTTGTATTTACAGGTTTAGGATCTCCTGTGTGCTGAGCATGAAGTGCAGGAGGAAGAGGGCTGGGCTGGTTAGGGGCTCAGGGCCCTGAGGGATGTAGCTGGTCCTCCTCCCTATGAAAATTGTCATATTTCTTCCCTCCTTTTAGCTCAGTTCCCCAGTTGTCCCAGCAGGGGAGATGGGAGCAGCATCCTCTCTGAGCTGGTGTGTTCCACACACACAGGAAAGACTACTCTCCAGCAGGCAGAACCTGAGTACCCTAGCTTAGCTCCTAGCACCCAGAAGGTCAATGCAGATGCATCTGTGGGAGTTTGAGGCCAGCCTGCTCTACAACAAATCACATGGGAAAGCATGTTTGCATTAGCATGAGTGGGCAAAATTTTCTCTTTTACTTAGTTTTATTTTTCTTTTGTAAAAATGATCCTAAAGTAAACCTCAAAATACAGAGAATTTTTTTAGACTCTTGTTCCCAAATGCAGAGAGGGAAACCAAGCAAACATGAAATCCTTAGAAAAGCAGAGAGGCCTTTCTCTCCTTCTCCTCAGAGGCAGGTCCTCGGACTCAAACACCGAACGCGTGGCACTGAGCACTCACTGCTGCGTGCCTGTGGAGTAGGCACTTTCTCTCTGTGGTTGTGTTGTAAATGTGGACAATGAGGTGAAGCCTGGAGGAGTTAACAGCTGCCAAAGTCAAAGTAAATGAGGGAGGACCAGCGTCTCCCACCTCTTTCCTAATGCTGCCTGTCATTCCCACCCTTCCCCAGGAGTGGAGTTCGTGGTTCCCAGGACTGGCTTTTATTGCAAGCTGTGTGGCCTGTTCTACACAAGTGAGGAGGCGGCCAAAGTGAGCCACTGTCGCAGTACTGTCCACTACAGGAACTTACAGGTAGAGTCTGCGTCCTTGCAGTACACCTTCTGAGATCTCCCAGTCCCCATTCAGAAGGCAGCACCCAGAAGTCTTGTCCCTACTCACCTCTGACTTGAACTTCCGTCTTCAGGGCCACAGGGACTTGCTGTTCCCCAAGCATATCGTGTGGACATGCCTCTCTAAATTGATACCTCCTCTTACTACGAGGAGACCAGGCTGTCCCACAGAACGGCTTCATCCTAAGGGTGCTCAGAACATCATCTCTGCTTTATGACTTACAGCACCCTAGTGGCCTTTCAGACACCTGCCATGTCCAGCTAGAAGGGGTGGAACTGAAGCTCTGCTGGTATTTGCCTGATATATGGTACAGCTAACCCTCTCAGCCAGGCCTGGGTGCTTCAGCTGTGGGTATTTCCTTTTCTCTTCCTCCATGCAGATAACCTTTTTTTCTTCTTTTTTTACTATAATGAGAAGCACAGCTTTCCCTCATTTCAAATAGTGCAAAAATTATTGTCACAGGCAGTGTATACATGCAGAACTCTTCTAGGCATGTGGATACAACAGCAACAAATACAGACACATCCCTTGTATGGTTCCTGTGTTCCCATTGAGTGCAGGAGACCAGTGGCCAAGGAAATAATTAAAGCAATGCACTATAGTAAACCATCAACTATAAAATGCACTAAACTCCATGTTTCATCCAATCTTACATGCCTTTATCAGAAAAATCAATTCTTCATGTTTATTCTTTGTCACACTGGGGGATTGGACCTTTAAATATACTGATTGCATACTTTGCACCCACGTCACATCCTTAGCCTGATATACCAGAATATCAGGAAAGGCATTACAGCAAACTGAGCAGAGAGATGCTATTGACTATAAGATGCCTTCTTATTTCAGAGATGTCAATGAGTTTTCAAAAGTATCATAAAGTCAATGAGTATGCCAATATTTGGCATTCTGCCAAGACCCCCAACAGAAGCTCCATCTGAGATGGCTGTGGCACAGGTTTCTGGCTCCCTGATAAGTATACCAGGGAAACTTGAACTGATGTTGGATGGTGTGAGGAGCTGAGGCAAGGTCTATACCTCATGTGAATGTAGTTTTTATGATTAAGTCTTGGCACAGGCAGGGCTCTACAAGTATTTTATTTGCTGGGGGAGGGTGGGCTGAGTGCTTCAAGACAATTGTATTTTTACCGTCAGAAGCAGAGTTTAGAGGAAGGGAGACGGAAGGATCAGGCAGTAAAATGCCTGCCATGTACACACAAGGACCTCCTAACGTGGATCCTGGGCACTCACATAAATGCTGGGCATGGCGATGCGTGCCTGAAATCCTGGTGCTGCGGAGGCTCTCTGGAGCTCTGGAAGATCTCTGGAGCTCACTGGCCAAGCCAAATTGGTGAGCTCCAGGTTCAGTAAGAGACACTGCCTCAGAACATAAGGTAGAGAGAGACGGAGGAAGAGACCTGATATCAAACTCTGGCTTTCATATACACATGCATATATATATATACACATACATGTAAATATACATATACACACACATATATATATGCACACATGTACACACATATACATACGCACATGCACATAAATACACGCATACATATGTAGCCATACATACATATCCACATATATATCCACATACACATATATACATACACACATATACATATGTACATGCACACACATATATACACACACATATACACATATATGTATACACATGCTTATATACACACATATACATATACATACACTCACACACATATATACACATACATATACTTATGAATGTATACATACGTGGACACCACACACAAAATATATAACCAGAGTTTGAGCCTCATGGCTCAATCCAAGCAGTGTCTAGAATGTCATTGCCCTAGTTTTAGGGCAGCTGTTCCTCTTATAGTTAAGTTATTAGAGTGGCTGATCTGGTGGTTTGTTTTTAAAAGTTTTATGTGTTATTTATTTATTTAATCCTGAAGGTAGAGACACGCATACCATAGCATATATGTGGAAGAGGTCAGAGCTTGACTTGCAGGAATGGTTCTCTCCTTCCATCATTTGGATTCTGGAAACCAAACTCAGGTCCTCGGGCTTGAAGGCACTCACCCTTACCCACCAGGACATTTTCCAGGACCTAACTAACCTACTGGTCCTAAAGCAGGACCGTGAACTAGGATTGCCTAGGGCTGCAAAGTACATGCACTAGATCACATATTGGGGGGTGGGGAGCAGCAGTAACGTGTAATTTAAAATGATTGCTGTGGCCATCTAGTTAAGAATCTTGGGTTTGCTTTATCAGTGAGGAAGCTGGAGCTGTCACAAGGGAAAGCTGTAAGAGCCGCTCCAGGCTGCAGAGAGAAGCTGCTGGGCTTTGGACCAGTTTCATTTTGTTCCACTAAGTTAATCGTCAAAACTGAAACCTGTGACTTCCCAGCCTGGCTTGCCAGTGTAAGACTGTCTCTGGCTGTGCCTGAACAGGTCATTTACGCCTCTTGATTTCCCTGTCTATGAGCACAGCGGACACGTCCTGGCCCTTGGTGGGGAGATGGCAGCCTGTTTGAGACTGGGCTCTGCAGCCTCAACCCAAAGACTTCATTATTCTTAAACAGTTTGCAAGCTGGAAAGGTCATGGGGGTAATAACCTGCTACTGATTTTCCATTGGGTTAGTTAGTATCTTTTAAAATTTATCTTCTTTGAGACCAACCTCTCCCAGATTTCTTATTTTTTTCTAGTGTAGATCCAAGAGTCTTCATTTCTAAAATTTTATGGTGCAAAAGATCAAACCTAGGGCTTTGTACACACTAGGCAAATGCCACTGAGCCATATATCAAGGCCGAGAATCTTCATTTTAACAGTCTTTCTGTGAATGTCTAATTCCTCAGTGTGAGAATCTTTGGTTTTTTTCTTGGTGGAATTATAGAGCCCCCAAGGAGACCCCAGAGTTCAAGCTCATTCTCACTAAGAGAGTCAAGAAAAGTTCAGGTGCTGGCTTTTTTTTTTTTTTTTTTCAGGGCAATGGCCTGCCTAGTGTTCAGGGTCTCGAGGGCCAAAGTCTAGGCTGTCTCCATTCCCACAGCAGGCCAGCACCACCCTATGGTTCCTGGATACAGTGGACATAGCTAGACATTGCCTCAGTTCCTCACACTAGCCAACCTGAGTCCAAGTTTCCCTAGTGCACCAGCAGGGAGCCAGGAGCCTATGCCACAGCTAACTCAGATAGGGCTTCTGGCAGGGGCCTTGGCAGAATGCCTGTCTCTACATCCTCTCCCACTTCATTTTAAACTGCATGTTTGTGAAAAGTAAAGAATTGAGACCCACATAGAAGGTGCTGGTTGATTCAAGTCAGGCAACTTATAGATGGAGTTAGCACTCATAGGGAGGCCTTGAGTGGGTATCTATCAGGGATGCCCTGGGAGGGAGGCAGGAGCAGGTTGAAAGTGCCTCAGTGCAGCTTGCAGAAATTTTGCTATGCTCTCATGGCTAAGCCGTCATGGCTATGCCGTCATGGCTATGCCGTCATGGCTATGTGTGAACCCATGGGGAGTGATCTGGCACAGCAAATGCAGGCCTTACTGAGCACAATTGCAAACCCCAAAGAACAGACATATGCAGGGTAGTCATCCACTCAGTATTCTTGAATCTGGCAGAGGAGAAGCTGGGGCTCTCCAGCAGCAGCCTCGCCCACAGGCATCTGCTAGGGCTCTGTCTCCAAGTCAGACTGCACCCACCTCCAAAAGCTAAAGTTTCATAGCAGGTGGAGGGTGAAGGAGACACCATTGCTCTCATTTAACAGATTGTCTGCTTGTCTGCAGGGGTGGGGGGAGGTCAGGGACTCTCCTCATCCTACAGCAGCTCAGCTTATGAGAAAGTGTGACATCCTTGAGTAAACCGTGTGTGTGCCAGGCTTATGCAGAGTGCTTTGCGAGGCATTTGTCAGTTTTCCACTTACAGCAAACACTGCCCCACTCTCCAACTGCTTATGAGGTTGCCATGGTTATCCTCACTTCACAGATGTTAGGGACAGCCAGTCACTTGCCTGCAGAGACCATGGGTTTGAACCTAGGACTTCTATTAGCTGAGACTGCACATTTGACCACTGAACTGGACCTGACCTTTCTAATTACCAGTCAACCGCTGTTTATACTGTTCTTGTTCCTTCAGCACAGCCAGGCCTTCCCTCATCTGCTGATCCCAGATATCTGGAACACAGGCCAGCCCCAGCTCTCTTGGTGGCCATAGCCAATCACAGCTCTGAGTGCCTGTGACTCTGTGGAGGCAGCCCTCACCGGAGAGAGGACATGCTATTTTCAGTCCATGAAGGGGACTCTAGGCCCTCCCCCATAGCTTGTCCTTCAGGATTGTTGGGAATCTCTGATGTCACCAGGGGCCAGTCCTGGACTTCTGCTACCTCCACAATCCCTTCTTCTACCATTCGGGAAAAACAGGTAGCATTGTCACATGGACTGAGTTCATGTGAACCAGGCAGTTAGCAAGTGCTCGCTCGGTAACAAAGAAAGGGTAGGGGGCAGTTGCTATGGTTAGTATCTTTCCTTTCTTCTTTTCCCACAAGTACTTACATTGTTTGCAAATATAGTGGGGTTCTGCTGCCCTAAGATACACTGGAGATGGGAGACATGGCCCCCACTTGTCCCAGTGTTAGGAAAGGGGTTCTACACACACAGTCACACACAGAGACACACAGACACACAGACACACACACACCACTGACATCTCTGCCTGTATTGTTCTTCTCTCCTCCACAGAAGTACTTGTCCCAGCTGGCAGAGGAGGGCTTGAAGGAGACGGAGGGGGCAGGCAGTCCAAGCCCTGAGGACAGCGGGATTGTGCCACACTTTGAGAGGAAAAAGCTCTGATACTGCTGCTGCCACCAGGACCACTGTCTCCGGAAGGTGGACGGGAAGCCTGCTGAACCAGGGCCAGTCTGGCCTTGGGGACAGAACTGAGACCAGAGAAGAAGGGGATCCAGGCAGGACATGGTGCTTGGGCTTGTTCCCAGGGATGAGCTAACCCACCCTGCTAGTCCAGCCCACCACCGTGACCAGCTTCCTGTGGGCTGTTTCTTTTAGTTTGTTTTTCTCTCTTTCTCTCACCTTATCCCTTCTGTGCCAAAGTTCATTTCCTTTTCATAAAATCTAACTTCTCAGGGATTGTCACTGTGTTTAAATTTTTCATTGGTTATGGTAGGTCAGTGAGGCTGGGTCATGCAAGGAAAAAGTTTAACAGAAGCCCTGGATGTAGGGTCACTTCAAAGAAGCCGAGGTGGCCTTGCAATCTGGCTTCTGTGTGTCCCAAGAGTAGGGGAGCTGAGTCAGGTTCTTCAGTCTTGAGGGGGATCACCAATGAATCAGTTGGCAGAGGTAGAGCGGTTATGATTTCCTCCAGCTGGACCCCACCATTTTGAAAAGGCTCCTTTTCTCTTTTGGTTTTTTGCCTAACCCAATAGCCCTGGGGTTTTTGTTTTGAGGCTGATTCTCACATCATTCAGGGATTGTCATGAGGGGTTATCTTGAACTCTTGATCCTTCAGCCTCTGAGTGCTGGGACTATAGGACTGTGATGCTGGGAATCAAAGCCAGGGCTTCCAGCAGAGAGGCAAGCACTCTACCAATGGAGGGAGCTACTGCTCAGCCTTAACACTTTTTCAGCCAACATTGTAGTTCTAATAGGTCCGACTCAAACTTCTTGATTTAAGAATGGGTTTGGATTTGTTCTGTTCAGGACAGTGATATTGGTATAAATTCACTTTTCCTAAGTTGAGGTCAACCATGTTTTCTCCTTATAGCTAAAAGAGGAAATTGGTGTGGGCCCAGGGTGCATGCTGACCTCTGCAGTGAATCAGCCTAAGTCAGCCTTAAGGGTCTGGCATCTGATCTTGATTTACCCTTGGTGCCTCTACTTTACTCTTGGATACCAAATATTAGAATGATTTGAAAACAATCCCCCATTGAAGGAGAAACTAAAAAAATACTTGGTTGTCTGGAGACTTTTAGGTGGGGATAGATAGCTTATGCTGAGTTGGATGTTAAAATGCCAGGAAAAACAGATCCCTGATTCCCAAAGGGGTCAGCACCCCATTTCTTGAAGGGGTTGAAGGGTCTTAGTGGAAGGTCTTGGGATAAGGGTGCTAAAAGACATGAGCTCCACTTGAGCCATAGAATGGACCCAAGGTCAGAAAGAGCCTGATGCTGTCTTCATGAGTGGACATGCCTCTCTGAAGTTACTCTCCACATGGATGGTTTGTCTGTGTAAGTTACCTGTTTATGTTCCCAGGTAAAGGCAAGTAGACCAGACAAGGGTCAGGGTCTTCCCCATATGTCACCATTCCATACTCCTCATGAAGGCAAGAGGAATGGAGAAGTGATGTAGTTCAGCATTAACATTTTATCAGTGAGGAAACTGAGGCACAGAAAGTAAATGAATGGAAAACCTAAAATGATCATGTGTGAACCTTGAGGCGTGTGGTTTCTGGCCAGGAGAGAATTTTGGGGCCCTGTGAAAGAGGAGTTAAGGCAAAGGAGAGGGAGACAAGCCAGACTGGAAAGGAGTGGTGGGAGTTGGGGCTTCAGGAAGGTAGTATCCAAAGAGTAAAGACTAACTAGCGTGTCTCAGTTCCCATGGTTCCCTGGTGGACTTCACAGGCGGTAACCAGCACTGTGGTCATCAGCAAAGTCTCCCATTTCTCAGAAAACTTCTGGTTTCTGAGAACAGCTGTTGGCCACATTCCTAGCAGCTCCATCAGAGGCTAGACCTGTACATTACCAGAGGCTAGACCTGTACATTATCAGAGGCTGGATACTTCATTTTTCAGCAGAGTGAGGCAGATCTTCTGACTATGTTAGTAGCATTTCTGTGGAAATCCACACGGCCCAATTCTAAAGCAGTGAGAGAGCTTCCTCAGTAAATTGACCTTCTTATGAGCACTTTGGAGAAGGTCCTCCAAACAGAGGAAGAAAAACAGTCTCTACTTTTATTTTAAATCTTCAGTTCAAAGCCATGGACTATTCTGTTCTTGTGTGTGTATATATACATATATATTTATTTTTATATAATTCCATTGGCATGGTCCTTGCACTTTTTATTCCTATGTGTGTTACACGCAGGACAGTAGTAAAGACAACCAGGAAAACACTGACTTCTTTTTAAATATTTCTATGTAGTGTTTTGCCAATAATTTCAAAATGTCTCTCCCTAAGGTCATTCATGAATAGTTGCTACCTTGCACAAAAGATTCATTTGCACCCTGAGTGAATGTGTGAAAGCCTGTGATCCAGGCTGCACTCCCAGGGCTTGGGTGAACTTATTGCTATGAGCAGCATCCACTCCTGTTCAAGCTTCCCATTCTTGGACAGTCCGAGGCAGCGATCTGTAAGAGTATACTTGAACCGGACCACAGATTGTTCTGTGAGTTTTTGAGAGAAACAGAACTACTGGTTACTTTAAGTTTTGGCTCATAAAATATTAGAATTTTTGAGTGTCTTATATAAATTGTCATCATTTTTTTCTGATCTATATAACTGACCCAAAGTGTTTGTTTTTACAAAAAGAAAATAATTTTTAATAAAGAGAATTTTAAAGCTTCCAAGTGGCTGTGTTATGGAGAGGTCCTTCAGTAACTGGTCAGAGGCTTCTAGTACCTTTGTTTGGCATCCTTTGACTTGTGTGTGAGTGTGTGTGTGTGTGTGTGTGTGTGTACACACCTGAGTGTGGTGCACATATATGCAAGTACGTGTGGAGCACAGAGGTCTATGCTAGGCATCTTTCTTGACCTTTCTCTATCTTATTTAAATTTTTTTTCCAATTATTTATTATGTGTCATGGTGTCTGTGAAGGTCAGTATAGTTGGATTTTTCTTTGGGCTGCCAGCTCACAAATAATGACATGGAGATTTATTATTAATTATGAAAGCCTGGCCTTAGTTTAGGCTTGTTTCTAACTAGCTCATAACTTGAATTAACCCATTTCTATTAATTTATGTGTTATCATGTGGCTTGTGGATTCTCCCCCTGCATGTCCTGTTTCCTCTGCTTCTGGCTGGTGATTCCTCCTGTCTTTTTCCCAGAGTTCTCTCTGTCCAGAAGTCCTGCCTATACCTTCTGTCTAGCTATTGGCCATTTGGCTTTTTACTAAAACAATTACAGTGACATATCTCTACACAGTGTAGCCTAACACCTCACAACAGGTCAGAGGGTAATTTGTGGGAGTTGGTTGTCTTCCTGCCAAGTATGTTCTGGAGATTAAACCCCATTCATCAAGCTTGTCTCAGGCATCTCTACCCACTGATTAGACTACCTTGCCAGCTCTGCACTTTATTTTTTGAGACAAGGTCTCTTACTAAAGCTTGTCAACTTGGCTAAGCTTGACCAGTGAGCTTTAAGGATCCCTTTTCTCCTCCTGCCACCCTTCCCAAGTGCTGAGGACACAGGCTGTTATGTAAGTGCAGGGATACAAACTCAGGTCCTTATGTTGGCACTGCAGGTACTTTACCATCATCTTCATCGTCTCCAAAGTTCTCAAATATTGCAAAGATTTGAGCAGAGACCACAAACCAGCTCCCACTTAGGGCTCTGGTTAGAAAACCAGAGAGAACAAGGTTTTCAGTGGCATTGCAGTGAGGTCTATAATGACCCTTCTGGAGTTAAGGGACTTCTCATAAACCTATATATAGTATTGACACCCAGTGCTCACTAGTCTTTAGTGATTGAGTCGATCTGTCTTGAACCAGGGTCAGGCCATATTTGATGGTAGACAGCAAAGATCTGTTGGTCAGCACTGTCATTGACACTATCCGAAGCAGAGGCCTATCTTGTGTAGTTAGCTCTGCCAGCTCCTTGGGTCTATTTCCATGTGCATAAAAATAAGTGATGATATTAATCACCCTCAGGGTTAAGGGGATTTGGTGGGAAATCATCTGGCATGTTTCAAGACAATAAATAGCTTTTGTTTTTGCAAAATGTAATCTATGCCACAGATTTGTGGAATCTATTCCACTTTTCATGAGTTGGTTCAAGTGAAGCTATATTAATCTCCTGAGTCTGGTTGGCTAGAGCTTCCAATGGCCTAGAACCATCTCTCCTTACTCCCTGGTTGGCAATGTTCTTGAGTCAGTGAGGATGGGATAGGCAACTTGGACCCAGAGGGCAGAATGGGGCCACCTGTAATTATTTTAGCAGATTATAGATCTAAGGAAAATTCCTGTTGAGCCTGTTGTGACCCCGCCCCCACTCCATTCTCATGATGACCAGCCTGGGACTGAGCTCAGGCCTCTAGTCCCCAAGAGTGGTGAAAAACATCTTTCTTTGTAGCTGCTGTCTGTGCTCTACCTGACCAAAGGCAGGAATGAACAAGAAATCATTCTTCCTATTCATGATCATGGCCCAGAATGCCTGGGTGCTCAGTCCCAACTGTCTAGCGCCAGCTTGTTGCTGGACGTGCACAACTCTGGAGAGTATAGTCCATTTACACTCTCTACTGTGACCAGCCATGTCTAGGGGCTGTTCTTCTGAGCTGCACTTGCTTCCCCAAGCCTGGTGTTCTCACCTGCTCTCTGATGTCCCTTTGGCCTGGTTCTGGGCCAGTCCTCTTACATTCAGATCCCACCTTGTGTCCACATCTGCCCTGACTGACTTTTGGGATGTAGAGGCTGGGGTTGCTCTTCACAGGGCTTAGTCACTCTTAGATACTGATGTTGGTCTCTGCCTGGCCTACAATCTCCGTACACTTTGAGCATCAACAGCAAGTTCTGGCTGTCTACACGGGTAGTGGCAGGATGTCTAGGTTCATCCCCAAGAGAGCTCATTTTTTTCCCACTGTGATGGTCTTAGGTAGAACCCCAAGCATTTAGTGTGAGATAGCCTCAAAGACCCCAAGTCTTCATTCTTCCTTGTTTGTCTATTGACTGGTTGGAATTTTGAGAAGGGTTCATACTGTTTTGAGATAGGTTCAGACTGATTTTGAATTCCAGAGCTCAAGTAATCTTTCTGCCTCGGTCTCCTCCAACCACATGTTCCTGTAGCCAGAGTGGTCTTTCTTTATGTGTGAGAGACAGAATGGCCAGGGGTGGGTGCAGAGGGGGGAAGGGACTTATCTATAACAACTCATCTTATTAGATTTCAGTCTAGGTAGTACTGTTGGGCCACACAAAGTACTATTAAATTATGCAGGAAAATTTTCAGGTCTGACTCTTGCTGGATATTGTCAGTCTATAAGGTAGAGAAGGCAGATCCTTGATATACATCAGCGGGTTAGCTTGCCATGATGACAAATTCAGTCCTGCCATGGAGAGGCTAGTCAAAGTCAAGTCTGGATATTTGCATTTTAGCAAGTCTCTAGGGAATTCAATGCAGGTGGTGTCAGCTGCCTTCTATGACAGCTAGGGACTTCCCCATCAGTTCCTAGAATAGAAGGGGCATTTACTTTACTAGGCACACATGCAGGAGAGAGATGAATGGAGGCCATTCAGGGCAGTGGGGGATTGTGGTCTAGAAAGCATGACTGTGAGACACAGAGGAGAGGAGAGCAGCATGGCTGTGGCACATGGGCTGGTGGGCACTGTAGTAAGGCCGGAGAGTGGAGCATGGGGTAGCATGTATTTAATGGGATTCATAGATACTGGGCTCAGACACAGAGTCTTTCTTTTTACAAACTGAAAATTTTAAACATGTTATGTATTTTGATTTTATCTACTGTTTTAGGATTTCTATTAATGTGAAGAGACGTCATGATCATCTCTTACAAGGAAAACATTTAATTGTGGTGGCTCACTTATAGTTCAGAGGTTCAGTCCATTATTTATCATCATGGCAGGACATGGTGGTGTGCAGGCACACATGATGCTAGGGAGGTAGCTGCTACATGTTGATATACAGGTAACAGGAAGTGGACCATCTTACTGGGCATGACTTGAGAGTATATAAAACCTCAAAGCCCACCTCCACAGTGCAACACTTCTCCAACAAAACTACACCTACTCTGATAAGGCCACACCCACTCAGACAAGGCCACACCCACTCTAACAAGGCCACACCTTCTAATAGCACCATTCCCTTTGGGACCATTTTCTTTCAAACCACCACATGTACCCTCTCATTATTGCCTCCCACCCCTCTAATCCTTTCTTCTTTGGGGTCTTTTTCTGTTAGTGGTTGCAAGTGTCTGCTCTTTAGCAAGGCTCCTAAAAATAGTCCTTCTGGGGAGACCAAAATGAGGGAAGTTTGAACATTGCCAGGGCCATTTCGATGTTATCAGGAACCCTGGACTCCTTTCTTTCGTGCTCTGCATGAACCAGTGAAGTCAGCATTAGCCCTACTTATTCTTGAGGCTCTCTGCAGGCCACCTATGTGCACTCTGCAGGGACTGTGTCACTTCACCCTTCAGAGCACTGAAACATAGACAATGATGATTTTCCCAGTGGGTGAAAATGAGGCTCCGAGAGGCAAAGTGTTTGCAAAAGACCAGACAAGAAATAAGTAGGAGAGCGGAACTGCAAGCATTTATTTATTTCACATCTTTTTCCCTTCCCCTCCCTCCCTCCATCTATCTGCCTCTCCCTCCTTCTCTGTTCCTCCCTCCCTCTTTCCTCCCTCTCTTTCTTTATTTCTTCCTTCCTCACTCCCTCCCTCCCTCCCTCCTTTTCTCCTTTTCTTTCAAGGCAAGCTTTTGTTCTTCATTCTAGGCTAGTTTTGAACTTACGATGATCCCCTACCTCCTGAGTGCTGGCATTACAGGCGTGCATCACCACACTGGGCTTCAAATCATGATCTGTCTCCTCTGCCCATCTCAAGGTCAGCTTTTGTTCCCAAAGGCCATGACTCTGGGTGCTCCATGAATGTCTGCAGCCGAGTACACGGCATCTCTTAGCTCTCCTGTGGGTTTTTATTATTAAACTCTAGAAAGTGATGGCTCTATTCCTCACCTTCCTAGAAAGATTAAGGACCCTGCCTGCCTTGAAACAACACGGAAGGGAAGGGCGGGGGAAGAACCCATTTTCTTCCTGTTCCCTACTTTGAAGATCTTGCCTGGGGACCTGGCCCTGTGGGGACAAGAGTGATTAACGAAAGGAAAGAAGTCTCTGGGACTTGAGGCTTCCTCCTTCTTCAGGCAGGTCAGGGAAGGAAGGCACTCCACTCCTCTGTTGGGACTTTGAGGACTTCAGAGCAAAAGGTGGTTTCCCTTGGCCCCAGAGCACCTGCAGTTCTTTAAATAGTTTACCTTTTCTTTAGTCAAAACTTTTGTATGCCTGCCTCCCCTTCTCAACTGAGAAGCTGTGCAGAAAGTCCAGGTATCACCAGACTAAGCCAACAGAGATGATTCAATAACTGAAGAAGCTCAGAGGCAGCAAAGATGTGCTCCATAAGAGGTGACTGAGGAGTGGTGTGGCATGAGTGGGAGCAGAAAGAGAAGTGTGGCCTAATAACTCTCCCCGTTAGACTCTCTGCAGAGTGCTCTACCAGAGTATATTCTAGAGTTCTTATGCATGCACAGTTGGAGGAAGAGAGGCACTGACAGCCCACTCTTGAGAAGAACACAATGGAAGCTCATCTGGAGAGGTCACGAAGTATTTCCTCTGTGCTAAGGGAATCTTATTGTCACGGTTAACACCCAAGTGCCCAAAGACTCACACCTCCTGAGCCCAGAGAATCAGCACTTGGCCTAGAGTCCACAGAGCTGTTCTGTTTATTCTCATATTCTTCTTGAAATGTCTCCCATTGATTAACTGAACTTCTGGAACCAGTGTCCGTTAGACTCCTGGACCAATGTCCATCAGATGTGGAGGAGGCTGCCATTATTCCTTCATCTGGTTGTTGACTCTGTCCATACAGACAACAGAGAGGCTATGTGATCAGAGAAGCCTGCCTATCTGATTTCTGGGAGAACACATCTCAGGGAAGGGATGCCCACTGCCTACCGAGAGTAAGGAGTACCTCAGGTGAGGTAAGACCTTGCCTGTTTGATAAGGCATGGCCTGTGGAGAGTAGCATTGGAACTTCATAGATTTGCCACCAAGCCCAGGAGGGTGCCTTTCTGGCTGGGCACAGTTCTCTAGAGGTCAGAACCCTTAAGAGCAAATCACTGAGACTGAGAAGTGTCATCTATTGTCACCTCCATCTTCCTGGGTGCTTTGCCTGAGGTACTGGAGTAGAACTGAGACAGCCCATCTCAATAGGATGCAGCACCTGCTTCCTCCTCATACTCTGAGCCACAGGGTGGAGATGGACACCATCTGCTGCCATCTTTCTAGTCCTGTAAGCGCTCAGCTATCAGCAGCATCCAAAGGGCCTCTTAGGGCTGATGTCCTTAGGAGTCAGCACCCTGGGGCCCAGGACTTGGTTTTGTGTGTTCCTTATGAGCTCGGCCCTCACTCTACCCTACTTAGCTCTGTTGGATATTTACCTCTCCTCACTCATCCCCACTTCCTGTCACCCCCAATATGTAGCTCAGTTGTGATCAGGTTTTACTGATCCTCAAACAAGCCCCTGAGCTGTATGATTTTGCCCATGGTTTTCCTGGGCCTCTGTTCTTAATACTCGGCAGCTACAACTTTCTTTCACATTTTACTTCTATTTCCATCTATCTATCTATCTATCTATCTATCTATCTATCTATCTATATCTATCATCTATTTATCTATAGCTATCTATATATCTTTCTCTATATCTATTATCTGTCTCTATTATCTACCTATTTCTCATCTATCATCCATGTATTATCTATCTATATCCATCATCTATCTATCATCTATCCATTTACATATCATCTATATCTATATATCATCTATCTATCTATCTATCTATCTATCTATCTATCTATCTATCAATTCTATCTGAAACGGGTCTCACACATCCAGCCTAGTCTTGAACTTAGTATATATTGAGGCTGACCTTGAACTTCTGTCCTTCTGCTTCTACCTCCTCAGTGCTGGAATTATTGGCTTGTGTCTGGTTTTCTACAGTGCTGGTAATGGACCATGTGACTTCATGCATACTAGTGATACCATCCCAACTGAACTGCATCCCCAGCCCTCATGCTGCCTTCTATATAAAGACTTTATTAACTATCTCTGGCTTCCCCATCCACTCACTATAGTTCTTACTCCTAGCTCTTTTCCAGGGCTCTTTGTATTTATACTCTCCCAGACTCTTACACACAGGCCTCTCCTTTGTATTATTCATTATCTTGTTGCTCTATGATTTGGGATTTGTTTACAAGCCTAGGATGAGACTAGAAGGGAGTCCTTCATCTAGAAGTCACTGAGGCTACAAGGGCAGGAACCATGATCTGATGTTCTGTGTCTACCACAGGGCCAACATCAGTGACATCTAGATGAAGGACTAAATGGCCCCCAGCCCATCCCTGGGACCAGCTCTCAGCCCAGTAAGCAGACACCATGAGCACCAGTCTAGCTAGTTGGCTATAGTAACAGGTGAGCCCTGGGAGTACCACGCCTATTTTCTGCTTTGCTCATCCTTCCTCCTCTGGCTCCCCCTACCCTAGGGCTGGGAGTAGGCTCTGACGGTCCTGCTTACATTGCCTCAAACTTAGCTTCTTAATATAAACTTCTGTAGCCACAGAGTCGGGCTCCTCAGCAGTCTCCGTCCGACTCGCTCTGTCCCCTCCTCACACCTGTGTGACCTTGTTCTGTATCCTCACCACTGGGGCCCACCCAGTTCCACAGGACCTTCCCAGGCAGAGCTTGGAACAAAGCAGTGTTTGTGACAATTGTGTCAACACAGGATGGATGGCCTTGGTTCACCCTGCACCTTAGAAACCACACCTGCCTACCCAATGCCCACACCTCATGCCAATCCAAGTTCTGTGGGGAGCTCCTGGCACCTTTTCCTCCAATCGTTTAAAAGGTACTGCGGTATGGGGGTGGGCAGTAGATGGAGTGGAAGAGCCCTGGCTGAGAGAGACCTTGGTCTAGATCGATTGAATTAGCCAGCTGTTAATAATTAAACCTGACATTCTCAGAGATACACATTTACAACCAGTAATCCTCAGAACCTTGCTGACAAAGAGTCTCTGGGACTCAGCAGGGTCCTAATTCTGGAAGCCCCTGAGGAAGGAAGCCTCAGAGGCATGGGGACTCAGGCTTTTCTACCTAAGGTTTCCACATCCTTCCAAAGAATTCTTTCTATACTGTTGCAAAGACTGAATTCTGAGAAGCCCTGGGCCCTTGCTAGGGTGCAGCTGGCTTGGCTCCCCTCTGTGGTGAAATCTGAAGACTGAGCCCCTCCTGCTCTTATTTTTACTCCCGCTGCCAAGCACTCTGCAAAGGGGAGGGCACACTCTGTATATCTCTGACTGCCTTCTTGCCTTAGACTATGAAGTCAACAGCATTTAGCTCAGGAGGGCGAGAGCCCTCCTGGTAGTTGGGCGAGAGCCCTCCTGGTAGTTGGGCTTACTGCTCACTCCCATCATCAGGGAACTCCTAAATTCTCCCACAGTCTGTCTCCAGTCCTGACACTCCAGCCCTAACCCTAACCCTAACCCTAACTCATGGACACCATAGAGACTGAGGACCCGAACTCCAGGCTACAGTGGGATGGGTAAACTAGGGCTCTCTCCTTTAGCCCCTTGGCAGACCACTCCTCCGGGCTTTGCCTTTATTTTCTCCAAGGTCCTGGGAACACCTCATCTATCTCCCAGCCTTTCTCCTTACAGCTCTATACTGCACCATAGTTCTGAAGCCTTCTCCACCAAATAAAGGTGGGTTTTTTTTCTTTTTCCTTGTATTGTGCAGACTTTTAAGAAGATTTTATTTACTTATTCATTTGATGTGTATAGGTGTTTGCCTGAGTAAGTTCATGGGCATCAGCTTCATGCAGGTGCCAGAAAAGAGAGCTAGCTCCCTAGGAACCTGAGTGATGGGTGTTTGTGAGCTGCGGTGTGGATTGTGGGAACTGAACTCAGGTCCTCTGCATGAGCAGTGATTACTCTAAATTACTGAGCCATCTCTCTAACTTTGCCCAACTTCTTGTGGCTAATGTTACTCTAGAGATGGAGATTAACACAGCCTTCTAACTTGGGACAAACCGATCCCCATGCTCTCCCTCTCTGCTTAATCTTTCTGTCTGAGTCAGCCTGGCTAGCACAAAGGGGTCATTTCCTGACCTGCCCTCTGGCACTGACTGGCTAGGTCACCTGATGTGGCCACCTCTTCCTCTCTTCCCAGGATGTTTTCATTGGCATTTTAAAAAGGCAGTTATCATGGTCTTGCCTTCCTCCCTCATCCGAGGTAGGATTAGAGCCATAGACATGCTTTGACCTACTGTTTAAGCACGTATACAAGCATGTATGTGTGTTTGTGTGCATTGTGTGAGTGTGCTCCTGTGTGGAAGCTCAGCTAAAGCAGCCATCATGGTCGAAGGTTTTACTTTCTAAGGATTCCCGGGATGCCTGTTGTTGATAACACACACACACACCCCAATTTGGCCCTCACTCTGTATAGCAGGTCAAATTTGCTTCCATTTGCCTGTGGCCCTGTTCCTAGCCCAACAGCCATCCCTATGGGACTAGTCAGTGCTTCTTTTCCTCCATCTCAATAAATTCCATCCACTGGTTTTTCCTTCTCTTTTCTGTTAAGTAGAGCAGACTAAAAAGGTTTAGAGAAAATCCAGAGGAGAGAGTCTGGGAAATATCCAGAGATGGCTGAGACTGGCTCCAGGGAGAAGGGGGAGGGCAGCCAGAGGTAGAGGAAAAAATGAATAGCCCCCCAGGGAAGATTACAGGGCTGGCTTATAACATGCAGCTGGAGAATTCAAAACATTAAGAAAAATGTAGCTGTGGACTGTAGATCTGCTCTCATTTCATCTTTTTTTTGCGGAAGTCATACACCATTTTTCCTTTATCCCAAGACCACATTAACTTATCAATTATAAATCTCACCCTTATATTTTGGATAATTGGGAAAGAAAGTAATCCCATTAATAAAACCCCAATACAAAACAAAACAACTTCAATACAGAAATCATTAATGAGATGTGTCCTATTCTCAGGAATGCTCAAATGTAAAAAAGAACCAACCCAGTGACACATGCAGGACTTTTGAGTTAGATTCTTTCACATGCAGAGTGTTCTGGGAATGGATGGCTACTCAGGGCCCCTAAATCAATTGACACTAGGCCTGTGTCTACCTCTCCTCTCCTCTCCTCAGGCCCTCACAATAGCTTCTCTCCATGCTTGGCATGTAGAACAGACTCATTTGCTAAGCTTCCCTGAAGGAGCAACATCACATTCTCATGCATCTGATAAAAGTCTCCATACACACTTAGAAATCCTAATGGCAATCTAAAATATGGATAGAAAGCAGGTCACATGAACACCCTTACATCCCCCACCACATCACAGCCGAGACAACAGGGCCATCCTAATGACTGGGTTTCATACTCCACCCCCTACCCCGTGGCAGACATTCTTGGTGCCAACAATGTGCCAATTGCTCTGACTATCCCAGGCTCTTGAAGAATCTGCAGAGAGAAAAAGAGCACACAAAGAACACAGTTTGTTCTTGTGCATGTGGAAAAAGTGGTGGTGGTCTGCTGCAGTTAAAATAAAATGTGGTAGAAATTGAGAACGAGGGGGCAGATCATACTACCTTGGAGGGAAGAAAGGGGGGACTTATGCTGGTGCCCCCAAAGCCTGTCATCACTTAAGGGCTCTGTTGAGAAGAGGCAACCAGAAAGTTAGGTGGAAATCTGGGAAAGCATGACACCAAGAAAAGCCAGTGTGTATTCCTGAGGGATCAGATCTGCTGGGCTATGGTTCTGAATATAAGCTGGACTGTGCAGAGGGCTAACTTGGAAACATAAAAAGCCTTAAGCAAGGAGCACTGTATTTAAGCAAAGGCCATTTTAAAGACACAGTGCCTTGGGTGACATAACTGCTTTTCATCAGTTTGTAGATGTTCAGCCCGTGCCCCTATCAGCCACGTGTGTCTAAGGCTGAGAGTGCGGCCCAACACAAAATCTTAAGTGTACTTAAAATATAAAATCTTTGATGGATCATTTCATTGAGATTCAATTGTACAGTTCTTATATATAAACGTTATAGATAAAAAAGTCATGTCGCAGTATTAAAAGGTTTGGCATAGCATGGGAAGATGACTCATACAGAGTGATTTCCAGAGATGGGGATCCCCAAGCAACCTGACTAGCCCAATTGTCAAGTTCTGGCTTTGAGAGTAGCTACTGGTCCTATAACTTCAGGGTCACATGGATGTGTGCATCTGCGTGAATGCTTTTACTGGAGCTGTCCCTTGTACAAGCTCCATGACAGTCACACTGGTCCTGAGAGCTGTGCTTTCCAAGATGTTTCCTGTGACTTGGTGCTCCAAGATGTACCTCGTGAAACAATACTTCAGGGCTTAGGGACTTGAGCACTCATGGATTTGAGGGGGGTCTATGAGGGGGTTCTGAAATTAATATCCCAAGGTATGATTGCCATAAACTCTTAGCGAAGAGAGGTTGTATCTATATGACTTTATGCCTAAGCCCTGATACATGTCCAGCCCATCGCAGACCTTTGAGAAATGTGTTTAAAAATGAACCAATGAATGATTGATGCTTTCACAAGTCCCCAGTCCCCTTGGCCAGGTCCCTGCTGCACATTACTGATGTGATTTTATGAGCACTGGACTCTGTGCCATAGCCAGTTGTCTCCCCAGTGAGGTTTTTCAAGATGCAATGAAATTTTTTAGATTTAAATTTGTTCCCTTAGTGGCCAGGACTCAGCAAGCACAACTGTTTTCCATTAAATACAGCATCTTGGGGGGGGAGGGGGGACCTCCCCTCTCCCTGTGGTTTAGGTTAAGGAAGAACCAGTAGTTTTTGGTTTTCATGTCGTTGATGGAAAGACAGGCTCTGAGTCTGTTCCTGCAGTTTGTGCTGTTGAGCAATATTGAGTTCTCCAGGCAGCAGGCATACACGTTGTTAGCGTGTTTCTCAGCTCTCAGCTCTGGCTTTGTTTCCTTCTAGGAGAATTTTGTAAAAGGTATGAAGTTTTGAGGGATGGAGAGGAGGTTCAGCAGTTAAGAGCACTGGCTGCTTTTCCAGAGGACCGAGGTTCAATTCCCAGTACCTGCACAATAACTTACAACCATCTATAAATCCACTTCTAGGGGGAACTGAAATATTCTTCTCTTCTCAGTACCAGGCTTACATGTGCTGTGTAGACATACATGCAGGCAAAACACATATACATGTAAAATGAAATAATAATACATTTTAAGTAGGAGATTTTAGAGGCAGATATGGGGGAAAGAATGAAAATATTCTAATTTGTATTATCCTGAAAGGACTGACAAATTAGTTTACTGCCTGAAACCAAAAAATTAAAGAAAAAAAAGAATATTTTATGATATACATATTATGTTAAATTCAGCTGCCACTTTCAAATGTGCAGTACATAAAATCTTGTAACACACACAGAGACAAACATTTGAAGGAGATTTTAATGATACAAGACATTTTGGATCCCAACTAAGTTAAACATTGTTTCTCACAAAGGAAATTAACTTTTTTCATTAGGAGACCTATGTTGTAAGAGGCTTCTGGCTGGCCTTTCTGGCCTAGCCTGGAGGTTCAGCCCACAGTCCCACAGAAACACACAGACACTTAGATTATTTTTATACTAATTGGCCTAGTGCCCAGGCATATATCTTGCTAACTCTTTACTCTTAAACTAACCCATTATTCTTAACTTGTTCAGCCATTCAGCTAGGTACCTTTTCTCAGCAGCATTTCAACTTCTTTCCTCTGTGTCTCCTGGCATCTTTGCCCTGCTCTGAGATGTTCTCAGAGTTTTCTTAGTCTGGTAGCCCCACCCATGCTTCCTGTCTGCCTCTGACCAATCAGCTTTTTAGTAAGCCAGTAGGCAGGACAATTATTTACAATAGAATAGAACACAATCCCACTACAGACCTACCTGTATTATAAAAAACTATACCCAGTTATTTTTATACTTTTTACCCCATAAATAAAAATCTCTTAGAGGGCTGGAGGTGTGTCTATGTAAAGTTCTAAGTTCAGTCTCCAGGTTCACATAAACAGGGTATAGTGGCACATGCCTGTAATCCAGGTCTCCAGACAGGGGAGGTGAGGGGATGAGATGCTTAAGTTCATCCAAGGTTATATATTGACTTCAAGAACAGCCTGTGCTATATAAAACCCTTCTTCTTAAAATAAAAAAAACACATAAAAATCTGTTTTCTCTTTTTTTGCTTTCAAAATACCTGCACATCATTTTTTTTTTCTCTCTTAAGACCCCTAACACCTAAAACACTTACTGATTACTTCTTTCAGGAAAACTCTGCCCGTCTCTGCTCATGTGGGTCATCTGCAGTGTCTTCAGGGTCATATGTGGCAGGAAAGAAAGGGGTGTAAGTAGATTCATCCAATATTTGTGTATCTTTTGCAGGAAGTCCTGTGGGTTCCTTGTAGAAACACAGCATGGCCACTGTCTATGGGGAGATGTTTGGAAACTGACTGGCCTTTATGTGCCTCTGGGTAGATTATTGACCCCTGTCAACTTTGGGACTTTAAATGTGTCAGCTTTTCATTGGGTTGTCTTGGCCAAAGTGTGTCTTCCCAGAAGGGCTCTGTTGGAGCAGTTCTGAGTACACAAGGAAGACAGGATCAGGTGAGAACCATGAGACCATCAGGGAAGAAGCCAAGTCCAGAATGTCAACCAGGATGAGGTGGAGCTATGATATTGGTTCAGGCAGGAAGCCAGAGAATCAGCCAAAAGTAGCACAGAATATGAAAAACAAGATGTGGAACTCTGCAGTGCTGCCTGTTGCTAGCTCTCTCCATTCTCTAGAGAGAATGGCTTAGAATAACGGCTAATGGCTCAGCTTCCTAGGCTCCAGTATGTCCCAATATAGCAGGAGTGCAGTGTGCCCTGCTTGGTGCACAGACATGCCTTCAGTGGTCCTGTGGACATGCTGCTGCTGTGGATGTGAACTTCAGAAGTGTATGTGGTAATCTCACTTGGTCCTCCCAGAAAGGATGAGGGTTGTCTTTTCATCCCCCTTGCTCTAACTGAGGAAATGGTACAGAGGAGATATAGTATCCTGTCCACTGGAACCATCACCCCTTTGCTCTGAGGCAGCATCAGTTGGTGGTCTGGTCTCCTCATGGTTTTTAGTTTTAAAGGTAGAAAATCTTACCTAAACTGGATAATATTTTCTCAAAGGAAACATAGCCTTGAAGGAACATCTGGGTTTCTTAGTGACCACACCAGTACTTGCCGTGGAATTCCGAGGCTCCTCTAACAGGGAGCAAGATTTTATAATATTGAACATGTATGCTTGTGGATTTGTATTATTTCAATCTCTCAAAAGTTGTATTATTGGGTCAAAAAGTGAATACATTTAAAATTCTATAAGAGTGTTGGGTTCATGCATCCTTGCAAGCACTAGATTCTATTAATTTTTAAACTTTTGTATTTCCCTGACAACAGTGAATTTGAACATATTTTTATGTGTATTAACCATTTTCCTTTTTCTCTGAATTATTTATATTTCTCATTTATTTTTCTTTTAAGATGTTTAAGTATACACATCTGCTCAGAGAGAGAGAGAGAAAAAAAAAAAAGATAATGCCTTGAAGCATCCAGGAGCAGGTGGGAGTCAGGGTTAGAAGGTCATGGGTACTAAAGGTCTATGCTTAATGAGAAATATTAATTCCCTGTCTGCTAAAAGCTGAAAATATCTCATCCAGGTCTGGCATTTTTTTTTTTTAACTTATCTGCCCTATCTTTCATCATGCAGGAGTTCAAAATGTGCCAGGGTTCAAATCTGTTTCTGAGTTCCCATCTTGCTCAAGCAGCCTCTTCATCCTCACATTATGCAATTAGTCTCCTGGGTTTTCTTACACCATTTTTATAGCTTCGTTTATTTGCTTGCATATCTTTAGCACATACACGGGAGCTTGTATCTGAGAATATGTGAAGGATTTATGTTGCTCGTGCAGTCATACTTTCACTGTGAGAGAAGAAACTCTCTAAGTGCATTAGAGAGATGGTTTATTAATTGATTTTGTTATTTGATTTGACAAATGTACACAGCATGTTATTATTTTCTCCTCTATGCCCTCTCTTTTTTCCTCTATCCCTATTAAGTACCTGTTTTTCTCTCAGCCTGTTCCTGTTAAAGGAGCCTTAGGATTCCATGGCAGATACTAGGGCGGCTGCTGAGGCACCCCACTGTTCTATCAGTGCCATTGTCCTTGAGACAGTTTAGGTAAGATTTTCTATCTGAAAACATAGAGATCACAAGGGACTAGACTTGTCGCCCTTCTCCTGACCAGTCCCCCAGGCTGGTGACTTCTGGTTCTGTTTAGTCACTTACTGGATTGGAATTAGTCAAGAGAGTCTGGCAGCGTCCTCAGTGGCTACACAACTGAAGGCAATGATCTTCCCTTCCCCTGAGTCTATCAGTAGCAAAAGCTCGACAGTGAGGGGTAGAACCCCCTGAACCTCTTCCACCCACTGCAGTCTACCAATAGGCTCATCCTTTTGCAAGCCCAGTACAAGAATCTGCTGCTGCTGTGAGTTCCTGATTGTAAATGCTATATCTCACCTTACAGGTGGCACTTCGCAGCCTTTCTGAGAGAATTTTTTTTAAAAAATCTTTATTTTTTAGTGAAAAAAAAAAGCAGACTATGATCTCATTAATGCACTCATTTGTACAAGTGATATGACAGCTTGTTAATGGTGGTTATTAATGTAAGTGGTAACTGGTTATTTATGATGGCATTGAGATATTTCTAACTTTCTTCATTTGCATTTTTGTGGTGTTGTATATCAACTATCTTTATCTGTGTGCTGGAATATATTTAGAGAAAGATGTCATGAGGGTACATTTTTGCCCAGGACCTCCTGTTGGCCTAGGTCAGCTCATGGTTCTCCAGTACAGCCCTGGGCAGCTTGGTGTTTTTTGTTTTCAAACACTGGGCTCGATACACAGTGGAGTGCATGCTCAGTTGGTTCCATTTCTCTGAAACCCCACATGTTCACACAGATGTAACAACAGCAGATAAACCCCTTGACTTAGGTGTGTTATGTCTGGCCACAAATCTTACTTCCTGGTCCACCCCCACACCTCCCAGAGTGGGTAAACCACACTTCTTGGGAGGAAATTTACCCTATAAAAACATGAGTAAAGGTCAAACAAATTTTCACCCAACTGATGATGGGCCAGCTGATAAATGAGTATACTTGTTTGGACTATCCTACCTGTTTGTAAATACAGTTTGGCATGAATGGGATTGCCCACCACTGCCCCAGTGACTGGATTGCCTTTATACCTTTTGAGTAGCTTCTCTGTTTGTGACTTTTTACCTGATCCCTGGCCACACCTGATATGCAGCCAGCTGACACAGAGTGACTTCTCTGTCTCTGACTTTTTACATGATCCCTGGCCATGTTTGACATGCAGTCAGCTGACATAGCTGTGGCCACAACACTGCAGAAAGGCTAGCTGTTTTTTTTTTTTTTTTTTTTTTTTTTTTTTTTTTTTTTTTTTTTTTTTTTTTTTTTTT
>PVIH01000167.1:234507-277688 GCA_004025045.1 Sigmodon hispidus | reverse complement strand
GCTTTGAAGAGTGTCTTCTTTAAATACTCAGACTTTAAAAACTGGAAATATTTGAAGATAATTTGTTTCCTAAAATAACATTCTGTAAAGTGATGCCTTTTTAAACTCTACAGGGTCCTTATAGTCCTTATAGCAATGTCCTTAAAGTCCTTATAGCAATCATTCTGTTAAGATGGCCCAAGTGAAGGACATGTACAAACCTGTTTGTCCCAGGAATGTCTGGTCCTGTTGCACTTAACGTCTTCTCTTGGTTTGCTTTCTTCCCCTTTGCCTTTTAGCATTTCTATCAAGCATGTTTATCTCTAGCAGCCAAACTCATGCTAATAATTATGTCTCCCACCTCTGATTGGAAGCCTGAAAACCAAGCCTGTTGTCAACATGTAAACAAAGCACTGTCTCCAGCAGCAAACCTAGGGGGACTTTTCTCTGAGTAAAGACTGAGGAAATGGGGTCAACTCTCTTGCTCATTTGCAGGTCTTTGGGGGGTATTTTCTTCCTGGTTTCCACACTGATGAAATAATGCCACTTTACAGATGGAAGGATGGGTACCTGGCTAAGAAGACAAGGCAAGGGAGTGACAGATAAAGCACCAAGTCACCAGTGTCTTCCTCAGTTCAATGCTTGGCTGAAGCAGAGGTTCCTACAACCCTTCCTGAACATTATTTTTTTTTTCCCAGTGGCAAGAGCCCGATGTGGACCCTGTCTCTCTAGGATGCTTAACAAGCTCCATGATGCACCTGAGCCCTTTCTTCTGCTGATGAAGCAAGACTCCTCTGTATCATCAAGGATTAGAGTTTTCCAAATAGCTGTGTTTACCTCCAGAGTGCTGGTTTGTTGCAGCTGGGTCCTGCAGAGAACTGTTCAAGCTTATCTTCTCTAGATGGAGATGTGCTGAGGGATGCACAATTCAAATCAGCTGCAGAACACCTAGTCCGGAACACACACACACACATACATACATAACCTAAGCCAGCTGCTTCTCACTGACACAGCCTCTCCCCAAAAGGCTGACTTCTTAGAATGCTTAGAGCTGGACCGAGATAATCTGTAGAGCAGCAAAGGCCCACAGGAGTCTATTTACTAAAAGTCTCTGCTCCTGAGATGCCTGTCTCTGGCCCCATAGGCCTCACTTTTATGTCCCTCATGCAGAGATGGTTGTCCTCGAGGGAAGAGAAGAAAGTGGTTAGAAGACAACAGAACTGGCCAGCAACAAGAAACAGTCTTAGGCCACTGCATATTGTATTTTGTTTATTGTTTTTAAACCAAGGGCTCCCCCTTGTTCCAGTTCCTACGGCCCTGAGCTGCTCACCACTGGTTCTCTCATGTCCAAACTGTCTCTCAAGATCATGAGAGATTAGCCATGGCTTTCTGCTCTCATCTTTCCTCAGCTTTGATCTGTCCCCTTCTAATGCACTTATCACTCCTAACCACACGTGATATTTATTTTTGTTGGTCATATCTTCCCTGCTTATTTAATCTTAGTGTTCCTTAAGGGCAGGGCCTCTGCTTATCTTTGTAGTCAAAGCTTTAATATGATGAACATTGTGAGATGTTCAATAAAGTCTGTTAAAGTAAACCAGGAGCATAGTTAGGGGTCGAGCTCACCCTGGGAGGCACAGCCAGGCACCCAAACTCCCCATTATGGAAAGAACACTTTCATTCTAGCCTGCCCAGAGAACATTGCAGACAGAGACCTCAGTGTTGTGTGCCTCAGTTCCTTCAACAGAAAGCCAGGGCTGGGCACTGGATACTTAGTAAGCCATTTTTCTGAAGTCAGGCGGAAGGTGTGGGAGCTTGGATTTAAGTGAGCCTCTCCCTGACATAGAAGTACATTTTTTTTTTTCTCCCATGAAGGAGCTCATAGCCGCACACTCAAACATCAAGCTGTTTTGCTGTTTTCCCAGAAAAGGGCTCTAGCTGGCCAGGCCTGGGAGGGTCTAGGCACCCAGACAGGCAGCAGCTGGCTGTAGTCCACTCCCTGCGGGGTGGCTGGAGAAGCTGTTTATGAACTCTGTCTGTCTGAACCCTGGCAGCCCAGCTACCCCAGCTGGGACCTTTCACAGACGACCCAGTGGGTAGGTAACTGAACATCACACAGAGCCTTTGTCTGCAGGCATGGTGTTCTCTAGTGAGGTTTGTGTTGGCCACGATGCCGGGGGCCAGGAAGTGGTGGCCACCAGCCTTCTCTGCCAAGAGAGCAAAGGGGAGGAGGAGTGGTGAGCTTGGGCCAAGCAAAGCCTAAGTGGAAACATGTAAGAAAAATGGTCTGGGCTGTATTCAGGGCAAAGGATAAGGAATTCCTTGAGGGTTTCAACTGGGCCTTGTGTCACAAGACTGCAGGCAACAGTAGAAAACTCAGTGTTGATAGAAGGCTCCCTTCTAGCCCTGCCTGTTACTGCCTGGGTGGGGCAGGCAAGTGCTTCACCTCAGAGCCCCAGTTAATTTATCTGTTGAACAAACATGATAACAGCAGTGTTTTCCTGGGCTTGCTGAGGACAGGAACATTCTGGAGTGTCTAGTGGCAGAGCCCTTATGATTTATTTCAAGTGTCCCCTCAGTTGCTAGACTCATGAACTAATGAGAAGGCCAGTGCTGCAGAGGGCACCCGCACAATAGTGTCGACTGACTATGGGCTGAAAAAGGGAAACAAAATTATCACAAGCTGACCCACATTTAGAGGAACTCTGGTCCAGAAGCAGTTGAGTGGAAGGCAATCTGTTCCTAGTTAAGGAACAAACAACCAACGGAAGAACTGTAGAATTGTTGCTTCATAAATTGCTCAGTTGTGTGTGTGTGTGTGTGTGTGTGTGTGTGTGTGTGTGTGTGTGAGTGTGTGTGTGTGTGTGTGAGAGAGAGAGAGAGAGAGAGAGACAGAGAGAGAGAGAGAGAGATGATGTATGTACATGTGGTATAAACGATCTGTATGTGTATATGGCAAATGTTTCTGTGTAGTGTATGTAACTATGTCATATGTGCTGTGTGTGTGTGTAGGAAAGTGTTATGTCTATAATAAAATTGTAGAGACTTGTTTTTTTTCACTTTCAATACTCAATAATGCAGAAAGTGTTTATTATGTAAAGTTTAACTTTGGTATGTGCATATTTTATATTTATGTTATTTCTCCCAGTGGATCCTAGCCAGATAAGGAAAGTGAGTCTCAGCAAGGTCACTTGCTTATGTTCAACTCCATTTCCTGGCAGAGGTGACTGTGGACCGAGTCCTGCCTGACAGCAGCTGTATTGCAGGCTGTGACTGAAGCAGTTCCTGAATGCAAATCGACTTCAGGTTTTGCTCTGTGTTTGCTCTTCAGTGAGCTTTTCTTGTGGCCAGTCACCTAAATAACTGTGTTCTCTTCTTGCTCCCAGACCTGTCACTTCCTGTGCAGCGTGTTGCCACCTAGGTTTTATTTTTGCCAGCTCTTCCTCTGCAGCAGGCCTCACCCCAGTGATGCAGGCTCACTGGCTGGAAGAAGGCTGGCTTTAAGGCAGAGCCTGAATATTCAATTCTGCCTCAGCCAAGGCTGACTGGGTGTGCCTGGGGTCCAGTGTGGTGGGGTGTGTGTGTTGGGGGTGGGGTGGAGAACTTCAGCTTTCTGCCATTCCTGGGGTGGGTAGGGAGTGAAGGAGGACTGAACTACCTCCAGTTCTCCTCTCTGCATGTTCACAAGGTTAGGCTTTTGCTGATGCCTGCTTACAGTTGTCCTCACCCCCAACAGCTCCCTACAGGCCCCAGTAAATGGCAGGGATGCTCTGTGCCAAACCAGGAAGTGAAACCCTCAGGACAGCCCCACATAGACTCTTGTAAGAAAATAAAAATTTTATTAGTTTCTTTACTCTTTTACCCAGCATTTGTTGGCAATTGCCTACAAGCATCAAGGTTTAGTCTTTAAGAAACCCTCAGTTCCAATGGGGGAATCAATGTGAAAACACAAAGCTGAGCCCAGCATGAGGCTACACAAGCTGATGATGGGAGTGAGGGACCCTCTTCAGGCTGGATCAGCCAGGGGAGAATTGCTCAACTCTAAGGCTCAGTGGGGACTCAAGAAGTAATTACCAAGAGTGCGTTATCATTTACTCTGTGTTACAAAATGTCAGGCCTCCCACTAAGGACTTTACAAATTTTATTTTGTTTAATTAGAACAATAGCCCTAGTGCAAAGGTGCAGTAATTACCTCTGTTTGCAGGAGAGGACACTGAGGATCAGTGGGTGTGAGGTGAATGGCTCAAAGAGAGTGTTATTTGTTGAGCAAAGTTCATCTGAGAAGTAACCTGTTTAGATTTCATGAGGCTAAGGAGCCAAAAAGAAGATAAGATGGGTGTTTTTAAAAGGTTTCTTGTGCCAGGCAGTGGTAGTGTACGCCTTAGTCCTAGCACTCAGGAGGCAGAGGCGAGCAGATCTCTGAGTCTGAGGCCAGCCTGGTTCCAGGACAGTCCAGGCTACACAGAGAAATCCAAATGAAAGGTTTCTTTTATGAGACAGAAGCAGCTCCAGGCACAGCCTGCTTGTACATGTGGTCCTCTCTGGATACCAGGTGGTCACATAAACTGCCACCACTGTGTCTGGGAAGAAGCTCTTCCAGGGAACACGTTTTAGCTTGTTGCTGGCCCTGCTCCCTCTAGACCTGCAGCATCTACTTTTAACTAGGTCTTTCCCCTGCTCTCTGCCTGCAGAAGTTTATAAGGCTTCCTAGGCTTAGGATTCAGAGGAAAAAAAAAAAAGTACTCTTAATGTACCACCCGAGGCTACTTCCCTGCTGATTATGTAAGAGCTGGAGACATTTCACAAGCTGCACTTAAAAGTATTCCCAGGACTCTAGAATTCCCTGGAACAGCCACAGTCAAGGCTGTACTGACTCAGACATCTTTGAAGGAGAGCTAGAGTCGGCATTCTAGCTGAGGTAGGAGGTACTTCTAGAGGGTAACAATATTTCTGGGAACATTTGATTCATTGGAGAAAGTGGCATTTGTCTGTTACAGTCATGTGATCATGCAGGTAAACTTTGATTTCAAAGTAGTCCTATAGTTTCAAATAAATGAGCTCCATCAATGTCTATGGCCACTAGCCAGCCAGCTAGCCAGTCAGCCCTTAGGCTTATGGCTCTGAGCACAGGTATTCACCACCATGGATGAAGCTGACAGAGCTTTGCAGTTCCCTTTCCTCAGTCCTAGGGCCTCAACACCTACCTGTCTGTATCTCTAAAGGATTTGTAAGATTGAATTTTAATGTGAATGAATGTCTTGCCTGTGTGTAGGAATGTGAACCGTCTGTGTGCCTGGTGTCAGACCCTTGGGAACTGAACTATGTCCAGTTGTGAGCTGCCTTGTGAGTGCTGGGAATCAAACCCTCGTTTTCTGCCTAGAGAACATGTACTCTTAACCATCAGGCCATCTTCCCAGGCCCTCTAAAGTAGTGCTTCTCAACCTTCCTAATTCTTTGACCCTTTTCCTCATGTTGTGGTAATTTTACTACTGTTATGAATTGTAATGGGAAAATCTGTGTTTTCCAGTGGTCTTAAGTGGGTTAACACTCAGGGGTCGTGACCCACAGATTGAGAACACCTGGGGAAGGTGCCTTATAGACAAAAACTGCCATCAAATCTCTGGCTGTAAATGTGTGTACATATGGACAAGAGCTGACTAGAAGCAGAATCTTATGTCATCTGCCAGCTCAGAGCTTATTTGGGAGGACTGGAGAGATGGCTTTGTGGGTAAGAACACTTACTGACTTTCCAAAAGATCTGAGGTTGGACCTTAGCACTCACATTAGGAGGCTCCTAACCACCTCTAACTCCAGCTCTGGGGCAGCCAATGCTATGTCCTGCCTTTGTGCACACTATGCTCATATGCATGTACACATATGAAAAATACAAACATATACATATTTAGAAATAAAAGTATAAAGAAAAGAGCATGTGGATGGAGACCTAAGGCCATAAATGCAGGGAACCTCAGAGGTGGCCTTGGAAACCATATCACATTCCATTCTCTCAAATTGGTGTTTTCCAGTGTGTGTTCTGCAAGATATTACTAGGAAATGTGCACAAAAGAGGACCAGGATCTAGAAAGTTCACTGAACATTGGGTCATGGAAAATCACTAGGCTTCCTCATAACACTAATTTTCTTTGAATGAAGATAAGCAGACTCCCAAACTTACTGTATCCCAGCACCTTTGTATGGTAGGACATTGCAGGGTACATTTCCAGAGGAATCAAATGATACTTCCTCTCCAATAACTTCACGGCCTTTTAACAATAAATTCATAGGTGATGTGGCTGTGCCTTTTGTGTGAGAAACTTTTGGAGAGTCAACTTATGTTGCTGGCATATTGGCACAGGGGGAGGTAGCTGCCATGTATAACTAGAATAACTGTTAGGGTGTCCTAAGGTGGCATTTTCACTGTTGTCCTAGAAGTCAATTTTTAAAATTGTGATTCTTACTTTAAAGATACTTTGTGATGATGTAAATTAAATCTACAAGTCTGACCTCAAAGAGTATAAGACATAATTTATTCTGGAGCTAAATATGACCATGACATGAGAACACAAATTTAGGTGACTGTAAACACCATGTTTTAGCATGATGGCAGCTCCATGAAGCTTTTACAGTAACAGAACAAAAGGCATACATTTAAAAGATTTTCAAAGCTATCGGTGAGTACCTCAGGTAGGCAGGTCACAGGAAGGAGGGGAACCATTGTGCTCTTCAATGGCATTCTCAGGTTTGGGTAGGTGGGAAGGAGAGGTTTGTTTGTACATTCCAAAGAAATTTAGCTAATAGTCACAAGGAGGTGAGGTCACACAGAGGTGGGCAATAAATCTGTACTTAAGGGGCTAGCCCGAGGCAATTTGTCTCAGGACCTGCAACCTCTCTCCACTCACTGAGGTACTAATCACTTCATCACCCTTGTAAAGTGTTCACTGTAGGTGCAGCTGTTTTCCTGGGAAAGTCACCTGCTTTGACCTACACTACAGAAGGAAAGCATGATGGCACACCCTGGTGGGATGCTCACTCTGAACTGAGAACCAAATGTTATATTGTCTCCCCAAACTAGAGCATCTTGGTGACATGATTCTTTTTGTTATCTTTTGAAAGATATTATGAAGCAGCTGTAGTATCAAATGCATATTCATAATAAAACCTGCATAAATTTTAGGATCCTTTTTACATCCTTTGAAGCCCATCAATAAATCATTGACCTAGATTACTTGCCTTCAAAGAAAACTATCTAAAACACACACACACACACACACACACACACACACAAACACACCCCCCCACACACACACACTGTCCCCCTTCTGAAGTTTCTTTCTTTGGCATTCTTGGTTCCCAGAGGGTTGCTTGTTGCCTGCTACGTCCTGTTTGGAGAAAAGCTTTGTCTGTTCTGCTGAAAGACTGCCAACTATGTCCCTGGTTACACTCAATTGCAGAGTCTGGAGATTTTCTGGAAATGTGGCTTAAAAATGCCAGGCCTAGTTTTTTCCTATTTGGAAAGAAGAAAAAGGGGTGTGTGTATATGTATGTATGTGTGTGTGTGTGTGTATGTGTGTGTGTATGTGTGTGTGTTGCAAACAGAAGGAGAGGCACAAACAAAGGGTCATGTGGGAAAAGGCAGGCAGCAGCAGGTATGGAGACCAGTCACTGGTTCTTTTTGTACTTGCCCGGAGCAAGACTGCACCCTTTCTTTTGGACTCAGTTTTGGTCTGTTCTCTTGTAATATGGACAAATTGTCCTCAGTTTGCCATGTGCCATGCCCTTCCTCATTTTCTGATCTTCCATGGAGTTGACGTCATTTGTGTTGGAAACATTAAATAACATAGACTAATATCCAGGGGCTTGGGGATGGCTAGCTTGAGGGTGCCACTTCTATCTGGAGCACTCACATAAAAAGCCTGGAATGGTGATATGCGCTGGTACTCCCAGCACTGAGAAGGTGTAGATAAGAAGACACTTGAGGCTTGCTGGCTAGCATCTAGCCTCATTGGTGAGCTCAAGGTCAATGAAAGGCTTTGTCTTAAAAGGAGTAAGATGGTTTTTGAGGATAGCACCCGAGGTTGTCCTCCATCCTCCACATGCATGTTATACCATATAACCACAAACACACACACACACAAACACCCACAAAAATAGACATTAAAATATCATTTTTGGATTTCCCCATTCTATTATTTGTCACTAATTTTATTTTTCTGTTCAAAATAAATAAAAATTTCATTAATCCTGTTAATAAATTTCTTTGGTGTGCCACCCTCTTTTTCTTGAATCTACCCAGCACCCCTTACCAGCTTTCCCTGCATTTCCTTGCATACTTGGTTTTATTAATCACAACTCCACATCATCTATTGCTCATTATTTTCTATCAGGAAAAAAAAAATCTCTTACTTCTGTCTCAGGCTCATGTTTGGTATTTGGTGGGCAAGCAGAGGCTGTGTGGACCCAGAGATGAGGAAGGCTTAATGGCAACTATGTGCACTCAAGCACTCAGCAGAGAGAAGTGTTCCAGTGTTCTGGAAGACTGCAGATAAAACCCCAGAGGTGCAGCAAGCAGACCCATCTCCACGGAGGTAGGGAGCAGTGAGATCGAGCACAGGAAAGCCTGGGGCTCCATGACTGATTACTGTAGCTGGATTTTTCACAGGCTTAGACATCAGAGCAGGTGTAGGTGCAGAAGAGGTGGTGAAATTCTATTTCATTTTTAAAGGACTGTGTTTTCTGGGCGTTCCTCTTCCCTAGCTGAGCTTGTCTCTGGCTTGTTAAGGTGGTAGGGCTGACTTGGTAAAGAAGTAAAGTGAAAGCTTCCTCAGCCACTCAGCACTCCTTGGTCTGTACTGTGGTAAGATGCCACAATTGTGTGTTCGGAGCATACTTGTGTTATGCTCCTGATCAAATCATGCTCTGCATCCTGCAAATGAGATGCCTGAAAACGTCTCTGAAGCATTTTTAACATCATGCATAGTCCCTCTATCTGACTCAATCCTGCACTTTTACCTCCAGGGCTTTAAAATGAAATGGAGTCATCTAACAACAGAAGAGGCTGGGGACCAGATATCTGACTTTCACTGAACGGACTCAGAACTGAGCTATAGAAAGAATCCTGTCTGTATGATTCCTACTTGTTCCGTGCACTGAAACCTTACTTTCTCTTCCTGCTTTGACTCTAACTGTATATGAGGGCTGGACAACTCACTAAACTTCTCTGGATCTGTTTCTCTACTTATCAAATGAAAAGTTTGAAGTAGGGAATTCCTAAATTTACTTTCAACATAAAAGTCCCAGGATTACTAGTGATCTGTTGAAGCTTCATTTCTCTTGACTCTGAAGCACAAGAGAGTCTTAACCACATCACTGGGAGGTGGTGAAAGTGTACACAGACGTGCTCAGGAAGCCTTAGAACAATGCAGACATCAGCTGTCATGTCACTACAATTGTTTTTGCAGCTTCCTCTTCAGGCAATGCTTTAAGTCTTTCACCATTTGTATTAAAGAAGACAAGACCTCATCTTAAAATCTTGGTTTCTACAAAAGGAGACCAAGACTGATAAGTGCAGGCAGATGAAGCTAATGCAAATAACAATCTCATCTATAAGTTCTTTGGAAGGAAGTAGGCTCTGTCTACTCTCACTCCCCAGAAAGATGGCTGCTTCTCAGTGTCATGTGAGAGCTTGAACAGCGTTAAGAGTTAGAGCCCTCAGATCTCAAATAGGGCTTTGTCCAAAGCATGAAGCAGCTCTGCATGGCCACCTATGGAAATGTAGGTGTTTTGCCTTTCACCTGTATTTCTAGGCAGTTTACTTATATGAACTCATCAGCATGTCAAGCCAAACACCAACCGTTCTTCTCTTAGGGGATGGCTTTATCCTGTTGTCCAGGCTGGCCTTGAACTCCTGGCAGTCCTCTTGCCTCTCTCTGCTATCCTAAGATAGAAAGATGCCTTTTGCCAAGAACACAGATAGATTAATTAGATGCTTTTCACAGAATAGGCAGCCAATGAATACTTGTAGATTGATTTGCTAGGCAAGAATTCTTGGCACCTGGTTACTTTTTTATTCTAGTTTCTTCATTAATTTTTATTCTTTTAGAACATTTAGCTATAAAGGCACAGATGATTAAGGTTCACTTTGGCTAGAAGCAATGCTGGTGACAGTGGCTAGCATCTATATTTTCAAGATTTTTTTTTTTTTTTTTTTTTTGCAGCATATTCTGGGATATCTTGAAGCATAAGAGTTCTGTGTTCAAATCAATAGACACTAAGTTTCCTGGGCTGTTCACCAAAGATGCTGAGAGTCAGTAGTAAAGGAAAGTTTAACTTTTTTGAAACTTGTTCTTTCAAAGATGTACCTATAAGACAGTTTCTCCCCTACTTTTTTTGGGGGGAATATCTACTAAAATATTGCAGAATTCATATGCTTCTGAAAATACCTTCTGAATTTTACTGGTAAAGAAACAGAAGTCTTGAGAAGGAAGCGGAGCTGTTAGTGATAGCAGGGGACTTGGGACTAGAATATTATTCCTATCTTGCCCAAACTGGTCAACCACATACTGAAGTGGGTTTGGGGATTTCAGATATTGGGGTGAGGGTTGAGATGGCTAGCAAAAAGGATGTGAATATTTTATACTCTCTTAGGCCCCTTAGCCAGGGCGGAGGTATCTGGTGCTCTTTTAAAGCCGCAGAGGTCTGGGGGTATTTGTCCTACCAAGCCTGTCTACACCAGGTAGGTGCTAAGGAAGTGAGTACAGGAAGAGCTTAGCAGGCAGCTGGTGGTGGACTGCAAGAAAGACACGACCAAGAACCAAAGTCAAGGGAGGGACAGGGAGAAAAGAAACCAGCAGTCACAGATTAAGGGACAGAAAGAAGGCAGTTGCAGATAGTTTTAAAAGCCACAAAATTGAGTGGCTAGGAAGCTCTGATTATAAATAATGAACATGACTCATGAGGCTAATTCAGATGCTGGCCATGTTTAGAAGTCGCTGACCAAGAGCCGCTGATCACTACCAAATGGCTGAGATTTTCTGTGAACTCACATAAGGTATATTTATTGCATGAGTTAATAAATCTACAAAGCGGCTTCTTAAGCACACAGTACAAAGGATGAGTGAGACACAGATCTTGTGTCCAACAAGGCCATGATCTTAGGGAGACAAGCCAGGACCAGGACTCTTAATAATGCCAGGTAGAATGTGATTAGTGCCTCCAGAGGTACAACAGGCCAGTACTCCAAGGAATCAGGTTTCACAAAATTGGCATGAAACTTAAAAAATACTGAAGGAGGCCAAGAGACTTGAATAGGATGCACCAGGCATTTCAAGGTGATATGATAAAGACTTGGCAAGACACATGGGAGGATGTGGATCAGTGAGCTGTCCAAGGGTTCCAGAGAAAGGATCTCCATAGACTAGGAAGGGTGTGGAAACCCTTAAGTCATATTGTGGTTTGTAGGATGTCTGCTGAGAAGCAGGCACTCCAGGGAGGCAGTGGGGTCCTTGTGAAGGAACGTGTGTGTGTGTGTGTGTGTGTGTGTTTGTGTGTAGTTAGGGAGTGTGTATGTGTGTGTTTGTGTGTAGTTAGGGAATGGTAGTTGCTATTGAGCAAGGAGGCAGTTCAGTTCTGAAAAGACCAAATGATCATTCTGCTGTTGCCATTCAGATTATAAGTAAACATGGCCAGAAAAAGCAGGTCAGTTCTTTTAGGAGGGCACAGGGAGAGCCATAAGGTAGTGTACATTATCTCAGGAGATAACAACTCAAAAATGAGAGCTAGCTGAGCCATAGAGACGACAGCCAGAAGAAAAAGTCATACAAGACAGCTACAGAAGGCAGTTTCAATACGGAAACTGCAGCCATGGTTGAGAAACCCAGGCTTGAAATCTAGAATGCAAGAACCACATGGGCCTGGCTGGTTAGCAAAGGGACTTCAGTGTTTGAATCTCTTTATCTGGGAAACGGGAACGATTTTTATCTCAAAGGGCTTAGGCCTTTGCTGCAAGAAACTTCTGAGCACGTGGACACACGGTAGGAGCCACGCGTGAGCAAGGGCCAGCGGCAGAAGTAGAGATTGGCTTTCCTACACACCCAGGGATATGGAGGGGACCTCAGGAAATCCACAGCTTTGGAGCGGGCCCAGTTGGCTAACGGGAGAGAGCAGGCGAGACGGGGTCAAGCCCAGCCCTAGCCCCCAGCCCCCACTCCCGCACAGCCGTCCATCCCCGCCCCCCCACTTCCCGCTGAGCCGCTCCCGAGCCGGGTGCGCATGCGCCGACGTCGGTGGCGCCCCGCCCCGACTTTCCACGTTTCACTTCCCTCCCTCTCCGCCTCGGCAGCAGCTTTCCCCCATGATTGGCTACCGGACCCCCTAGTCTCGGCCAATAAACGCCACGCTGTCGCCCCCGTGTTACTGGGTAGAACAAAACAAAAACAAACAGAGCGAGAGGGGCCAGAGCCACGGCGGAGCCTGAGTAGCGGGGTCGGGGCTAAGTGGACCGGAGACCCGGGCGAGCGGCGGTGGCGGCCGCAGGAGGTCAGTAGGGTGGACGCGGCTCGCACGTTCGGGCGGTGACCTCCTCCCGCTCGCCCTTGGTCCGTGGAGGTTGCCGCACGTTGGGAGGGGGAGGGGGCGTGGAGGAAGGCCTGGACGCGGCGGTCGGGGAGACGGGCCGGGGGTCTGCGGCCGCTTGGAAGCCCTCAGGCTCAGCTGCGCTCGTCCAGCGCCCGGGGCTGCGGAGAGCCGCGGGGCTCGGTTGTCCGAGGCCCGACCGGGGCGCTGCATGCGGACCCGCCCCCTCCTCCGCTGCCCCTTCCCAGGCGGCTGGGCGCGCGGGAGCTCGTGGCCAAGAGGAGCCTTCAGGTGCCCGTCCCGATGCAGTTGAACGTGGGGGACCGGACGATAGGGGAGGTGTGTGGACCGGACGGAGGTCGGGGGAGGGCTCTGCGTCCTGATCCCGGGCCTGGCCCTGCCCCGTGCTGCCGGAGGGTGGGAGTCCTGCGGGAAATGGTCCCGCCAGTGTGGGCTCGGGATGTGGACAGCCGCCCGCCCGCCAAGGCCCTGCGCCAACACCTTGTCTTCTCCTGCACAGGATCCCTAAAAAGAAAAAAAGAATAAAACCTAAAGAAAACAAAGCAGAGAAGGGCTTTGTTTTCACCCTCTGTGAACGCATGCTGGGTCTGTCCAGTGCTGTAATGGTCACAGGGTGCCCCCTCCCCCCCAAGAACCTCAATGTAGGTCCTTCCATGTCTTCCCTTACACCCTCTGGGAGCTGGCGCGGGAGCTAGCCACTCAGTGTCCTGTGATTCAAATGCAGCCACTTGGCTTGGGTGCGTGGTGGGTGTGAGGCCTACTTACTGCTTTCAAAACGTTTTCAGAGTCACAATGTGACATTCTCCGTGATTTAAGAATTTGGGAAAACCGGTATTCCTTTTAAAAAACGAGATCTTAGCATATATATCCGTATTGTTATTTATACCTATAATATGCATGCGACCAAGGTATAGATATACGCCCGGCAGCATCTTTGAATCATAGTTTGCCTAGTTTTATCTAGTGTGGTAATGTTAAGGGAAAAAAGATACTTGTTAGGACTGCAAAAATAAATGTACATGGTTAGTTTCTATAGCGATTGCTTTTGCATTACTGTGGTAAAGTGCTTTTTAGCTGATTTTAAGTTGTTATTCCAGGGAAGAATTAACGTAATTTTCTAGTTAACATATGGTCTAAACTTGACTTCCAAAAATGTAAGAGTAATTTGTGGGGTATTTAGGAACAGTTAATTTCAGCCTTAATTCTTCTAACTGTATGTATGCTTTTTTTTTTTGCCTCATTGGAGATGATTTTATATAGATTAGTGTGGAACAAATGATGTTTAGATTTTTTTTTTTCCTTTGCTTGAAGTTTGAGGTAAGCATTTTAAGAATTGTTAAATTAGGGGCTGGAGAGATGGCTCAGCGCTTAAGAGCTTTGACTGTTCTTTCGGAGGACCCGAGTTTGATTCCCAGCATTCACATGGCAGCTAACAACTGTCTGTAATTCCAGGATCTGATACCCTCAATAGTTACACATGCAGGCAAAACACCAACTCATATAAAATAAAAATAACTATTTTTTAAATAAAAGAATTGTTAAATTAAAAAAAGAAAAACGCCTGCCACTCTGAAGAGAGTTGAACATATTGTTCTTTAGAACTGCAGTGCTGTTGTGGGTTGTGACGGGGTTCCTGATTGTTTGATCCACTTGTCATGGTCTGGAGAAGGAACTGGGTTTTTTTTTGGGGGGGGGTGTTTGTAATTACTTAATAAAGCAGTATATTATTTGTGATAGTCATTTCCTGAAGGCTGTTTTCTGTATTATGGTTTAATTATTTTCAGTGTTTGGAAAGCAGTATTTAACAGTTGGTGTAACAAGTCTGTGTTGTCATAAACTTTTTGTTGTTGTTGTTGTTGACCTGGACCTTCCCTAGGGCGCTGTGAGCTCTTGTACTTCCTTTACAAGGTCTAGAGTCTAGTAGTGGTCCCTTCACTGTGCTGCTGTTCTACCTTGCACAGATCACCTACTCGAATTATATGCAAAGTGAATAATGAAGTACATGAAATAATGCACATAAAATTTATTTTGAATTAGAAATGGCTTGATAAGATTGTTTAATCTTTTCCCTTTACTAGGTAGATGCTACAGAAAGTATTTTCTCAAGGTTTATATTTGCATAAAGGATGAAAAAATTCACAGTATAACTTTAAACTCACATCACATGTGACAGATTTCCTCTAACATGTAATCCGTTCACTGAAAGGAAGCAGAATGTGACATTTTCAACCATGGAAAGTACTAAGTGTTTGCCTTTCCAAACTGTATTTGGTCTCTTATATCTGTATGAATCTCCACATATTCATTTTAAAATTGTTTTTTCTAAAACAATCCTAAATTGTTTGAAATTAAAACATTAGGAAGTAATAAATTAAAACATTGGGAAGTAATATATAAACCCACATGTTAGTTAATTCTGAATAGAATTAGAGAAGGACATTTTACCATGTTGTTTTTCTCAAGCAATATGGTAAAGTCTTGATGTAACCTAATAGTCATGACATCACTTCAACATCAGGTGTTACTTTTGTTTCACAAGTTAATACCCTTTTTGGAGAAAAAGAATATAAACTTGAAGGGTTTTTGCACATGCCACATGAAGCTCTGTCACCTGTCAGCACCTCCCATTAACACAGTCTCCTAGGCCAGCTTTGAACTTCTGATTACCCTTGATTGTGCTTCCAGATGCTATGGCTATTTTTTTTTAAAGAATGAAAATTTTAGATTGTAAAAGCGATATGCTAAAAATAAATTACAAATAAAACTTATAATAGAAAGGGTTACTTAAAAAAAAGTCTCCTTGTCTCAGTGCTTCATAAAAACACACATGAAATGAAATGGTGGATGCTTCTGCTTCCTGGTGGTCTGTGGTGTGAAAGATCAATACATGATGTAGTGAGTAGTTTCTGTATCCCACCCGACCTGAAGTCATTTAGTCTCAAACATACAGAGGCTTATATTAATTATATGCTGCTTGGCCTACGGCTCAGGCATATTGTTAGCTAGTTCTTGCATTTCAACTTGACCCATTTCCATTAATCTGCCTTGCCACATGGCCTGTGGCTTACCCAAATTCCATTACATCTTCCTCTTTGCCAGTAGCTCAGTATCTCTAGATCTGACTCCATCCTCCTGCTTTCTTCCTGCCTGCTTCTAAGATGCCTTGCCATAGGCCAAAACAGTTCCTTTATTATCCAGTGATAATTCATAGTGTACAAAAAGACATCACATGAACATGAAATATTCTTGACTAGCCAAAACTGCTGTTTATATTTTAGGATAAATTTAAGTTACTGTTAGGGAATTATTCCAATATTTAATGTTCCTATATGTGAATGTTCGATTAATTTTAGCACTATTAAATGTGGGCTGGAGATAAGGAACATGGTTAAGAGTACATAGTGTTCTTCCAGAGGACCGGAAATTCAGTACCTAGCACCCACATTAGTCAACTCACTACTCCTGGGAAGCCCAGCTCTATGGGATCCAGCCCTCTTCTGGCTCCACAGCTGCCTGTATACTCACAGCTTACACAGACAGACAGACAGACAGACACACAGAGAAGGGGGGGAGGGATGGGTGCAAATCTTAAAAGATTTATTGTGTATGTATTTAAGTTGAAAGAAACATGTTGTGAATAGGTCTTTGAATCCAAGTTTAAGGGATTCATTGGCACACACTGAAATCAGATGTATTTTAATTAATTTCAGTTTTTTTCTTTATTCTTTTCTCAGAAAAGCTTATGGAGCAATTTGGAACTAAGCATTAATTAGATTCTTTTTGAAAGTAAAGCAATCTGTTAAAAGGCATTTTTCACATTGTATTCAAAAAAGTTGAATTTACCTTAATTTTGTCAACTTAGAAGATACTGAAACTTTTTCTTTTTTAAAACAGATTTTAAAGGAAGACTTCCATTTTGTGTATAATCAGTGCAAGCGAAATTAAGGAAACATGGATGTAGAAAATGAGCAGATTCTGAATGTAAACCCCACTGGTAAGTAGTGTCTTGTGAGCAGACTTGAAGCTATTGTATATTTTATGTGACAAAATGATAGTAAGGCTTTTAAGGTGTGTTCTTATCCATGCTTGAGATACCCTAGCTCTCCAAGAAGGCAACAAAAACTAGGCAAAGATTTTTAAAGGAAAAAAGATATCATACCTAAGTTGACTATTTGAATGTAAAAATGGTTAGCATTGGTATGGTCTAGTTAGCAGGGGCAAACTGTTGAGTGACATTACATAGTAAAGACTTGACACTCATTGAGAGAATGTGAGAAGCTGTGAACGAGTTTTAGTGAGGGTTTGCCTTAGGAAACCGGTCCCTTCAGTTCAGAGAGTGTTGAAGATTGAAGGTAGAGAGACTGAGACCAGTGAGGCACTCTAATACACTGTGTGGAGTTGTTTTGGATGACATTTTCTTACTAACATCTGTACTTTTTTGTTAAGAGTCAAAAAGGATTAAATAACTAATAGAGGTTTTAGAGGTCGATTTAATGTTTACTTTTTAAGCTGTGACAAACACATTAAAGTCATATGTCAATTTTATACATCATAATTACAATTAGGGACCAAATAATTTGGGTGATTTGGCTCTGACTTGAGTTACTCATCATGAATAAAACGGCTGTAGTGGTAAATGAATTTAGTAGCCTTTCTGACTTAAAAAAAAAAAGTTTCTGGAGTAAAGCTGAGGTTTTCATGCAGTCTTCAAAGACATCTGAAGTCCGGTAGAGAGGGGTTTGCTCAGTGTAGAGAGTACACTTTAATAATAGCCCCTTCTTTGAGGTTATGGCCAGGGAAAAGGTTATAAAAGAAGTAAAACCTTGATTTCTGAGATGGGTTAAATGATCATTATATGAATATTTAATATTACTGTGACTGGAGTTCTTAGGAAGATTTTCATGGATTAAGATTTGAGGTGTATTTTGAAGAATTCTGATGGCAGATTAGTATTAAATGATCTCTAAGCAAGGGAACAACAGGAGTGATTTTAGGTCCCAACTTGTATAGGCTGGGAACTTTGAATAGATAGAGATTTGGGGAAATGAGTTAGGAGTTGGAGACCATGAGTTTAAGAATAACCCTTATGTTGAAGGCAGTCACTTCTGCAGTTACACAGGAGTTTTTGGAGTTACTAATGTTTCCTAAGTATTTGTAACTGAACAGGGAATTTATTCATTTGTATAAATTGCTGAATATGTAGCATCCAGTATAGAACCTAAAAATTATAATAGACATTTTGTGTAGTTTATCTTTATTGTCTCAAGATTCTTTGTCTTCTGTTTCATAACTCTTTGCTCATGAGTCTTCAGTTTTATGATCTTCTAATATGGATTATTCAAATGTGGAAGTTCTTTCTTTTTAGAAAACCTTATTAATTAAAATTTAATATCTTTGTTTACTTTTCAAAGTAATGGAAAAAAATCTTATTTGTCTTTTATTAGATGAAGCCATTTGAAATTGCCAATGTATGACTACTACTAACTACAAAATGTTAATTTCATGGGGACTAAACTACAATTAAATCATACCTGACATAATAGTGGCTGTTGGAAGTACTTAGTTTGATTTCTTGGTTTTCTCTTTTAAGATCCTGATAATTTAAGCGACTCTCTGTTTTCTGGTGATGAAGAAAATGCTGGCACTGAGGAAATAAAGAATGAAATAAATGGGAACTGGATTTCGGCATCCTCCATTCATGAAGCTAGAATTAATGCCAAGGCAAAAAGACGGCTCCGGAAAAACTCATCCCGGGATTCTGGCAGAGGCGACTCAGTCAGTGATAATGGAAGTGAAGCAGTTAGAAATGGAGTAACTGTGCCCAGCAGTCCAAAAGGAAGGTTGCTAGATAGGCGGTCCAGATCTGGGAAAGGAAGGGGGCTGCCAAAGAAAGGTTAGTGTGAGCCACGCAAAGAAACAGTGTGGGAAGCTCTTGTTTTCCTGCACTGGGAGTCCCTTGTTCTAAAGAGGACAGAAGTACCGACAGTTGTAAGGTTTATGGATTGTATATGTATGTGCAGTGGAGCTGAAGACCCTCATTGCTTTTTCTGAAGGCTGATACTTTTCTTTAGAGCTTTCTTTTTACCCCAGCAAAATTTAGTAAACATTGATCATTTCAGTTATAAATTTTATATATACTATGAAAGTAGTCAGATTAATCATAACTGTTATCAAATGAATCTAGTTTTGGTCCATTATTAATAATGACTTCAATCCATTTGGTGACATATTTGTAGATTTGGGTCTGAGTTCCCTGTAGCTTTGCTGTTTGAATGGTGTAGAGGATGGATTGTTTTCACTGCTTACCCTCTGCCTAGAATACTGATAGACATTTAACTTTAGCATTTGTTGGATGAGGGTCTGTCAGCTTCTGTGTATAGTAAGATTTTGGTAGAATTTGGAAATGAGACTGTATTAGCTCATGATGTGAGCTTCTATTTATATGCTTAATTAAGACCCTGATAATTTAAATGGGTCTGATGAGGAAAGTGCTGGGATGGGGATGAAACATGGAGATTGTATTTCAGCGTCTTTCATTAATGAGCCTAGAACTAATGCCAAGATAAATAGATGATTATGGTAGACTTTTTGTTGAGGGGAAGAGAGAAAGATATATAACTTCAGATAAACTATAGTAGTCATTCAGAAATTATTTTTGTGAATAGTTTCATAATCATTTGGATCAGATTGGTAGTTACCTGATTCTGGTCTGCTGTGTTGGCAAGGATTATACTCCCAAGTACAGAATGAAAACTTAAAAAAAGATGATATGGAGACAGAATGAAAATTTACAAGGAGGGGAGCAATGTCGTTATGAAAGCCTGTAAAAAGTATTATTTTACACGTATCCTTACAGAAGTGTCACATTTGATATGGTAAAGCAGTTTGGCAAGTTGAGGTTTTCCTCTTTGGTTTGTATGCAGAAATGGAAACATCTGCCAGTGTTGATTCTTGGATAGTTGTTAGTTAGTTGCTAACAAATGTGTAGTTTGTGTGAGGAGTGTTAGATTTTAAAGCATTTGATGGTGGCCATTATGGTTCTTTGTGGAGGTTTTAATGCCACATTCACTGGGGCCAACATGTGTTTCTTGATTTTCTTCTTTCTGGTAGAAACATTTTTAGAGCTTCCTCACAGTATCATTTTGTGTAAGATCTCTGCCATGGATGTTTTTCAAATTTAAAAAATATTTTAAAGAATCTGTTTTTGTAGTTTCTAAGTAGTTTTAACTTGATGCTTTTGGAAATAGATAACCTACAAGCAGTCTAAGTAGGAGTTTCACGTATAATTCTTAACTGGAAAATGATTAGTCTAAGAATTTCCACATTAAAGTTATTTCAGATTTCAGTTAACATGTGTGAACTCTCAACAACTTCTAGGTGGTGCAGGAGGCAAGGGTGTCTGGGGTACACCTGGACAGGTGTATGATGTGGAGGAGGTGGATGTGAAAGATCCGAACTATGATGATGACCAGGTAGGTAGCAGTTATTATTTTTTATATATACTCGACGTTTGTTAGATTTCTTGACTTCTCGTTCGTAAGAGTGTCAAGTGGTATTTGAATATATATGAATACACTGGATCCTAAGACTTGATAGATAGAGGTCTAGGTTCAGCAAGAGACTGTCTCACAAAGTGAGGTATAGAGACGTGGATGGCTCAGTAGGGAAAAGCACTTACTGAACAAACTGGACAACCTGAGAAGATTAAGCTTCAGAATCGGGTAGCCCACATAAAAAACTGGATGTGATAGAGTACATCTGCAATCCTGGTTCTTCAGTGGCGAGATGGGAGGTGGAGAGAGGAGAGTCAGATGGAGTATTCTGTGTTGTAGCCAGAGAGCCCTGCTCCAACAAGAACTAACTCCTGGAAGTTGTCTTCTGACCTGTGAACAAAACACACACAGAGATGGGTGTGCAGGGAAGACAACTTGACATGGACCTCTGTTCCCTACCTCCCATATGCATGCATGGCACATACTCTTTCCTCCCTCATCCAGCCCCTCTAATAAGTCTTCATGAAATACAGAGTTTGGGGAGAAAATCATATATTTGCCGGTTAGTGGGTTTAATTTTTCTTGGCTTACTGAAATTTTATGAAAGCAGTGATATCCAGGCTCTAAGTGGTTAAAATGGGTAGCATGTCCTTACCCTGCCTTACTGGTGATAATGATAATTTCCCTTCTACAGGAGAACTGTGTTTATGAAACTGTAGTTCTGCCTTTGGATGAGACAGCATTTGAGAAGACTTTAACACCAATTATACAAGAGTACTTTGAGCATGGAGATACAAATGAAGTTGCGGTAGGTTTTAAGTTTCAGGGAAAATAAAACATTGCTAATAAGGAAAGTGTATTTAGAATGGTTTTGGATTACTCTGAATAAGTTTATGCTTTTTGTTTTGTAACAACAACAGATTTCTTAACCAAGAAGGGATTGTGTGGGGCATGGTGGTTTATGCCTAAAATTCCAGTACTGCTGGAGGTAGGTAGGCTGGACAGTTTGAGGCTAGTGTAGGCTATATAAGACTTCCAAAGGAAAAAAAATTCCTTTTTTGAATAATTTTTCTTTTGTATTTTTAGGTTCTGATGAAACCTGCATTCCATTTCTCTGTGGGGAAAATGACAAAACCACTATTTTTTAAATTAATTTTTAATTTTATTCTACATACCAACCACATTTTTTTTCCTCCCTCTTCTCTTCCCATTCTCTCTCCCACCCCCATCTATCCTCCCCATTTCTCTTCCATTTAGAAAGGGCAGGCCTCCCATGGGAATCAACAAAGCATGTCATATCACGAAGATGTAGGACCAGGCTCTTCCCTCTTCATCAAGGCTGGGCGAGGCATCTCTGCATGGGGAATAGGCTTAAAAAAACCAGCTATGTGTCAGGGACAAGTCCTGAACCCACTGCTAGGAGGTGCCACAAACAGACCAAGCCAAACAACTGTCATCCCGATGCAGAGGGTCTAGGTTAGATACAGCTACTATTTTTATACATTTATAGAATCTGGGTTTATAAGTTAGACAATTTCAGGGAATTTATAGATCCTCTGTTGAAACCTTTTCAGTGGCCTTAGTTAGGATTTGATGATGGTTCTGGATGAGATGTAAATGTATCTGTATTCTCCCCCAAAACAAAAACATATATAGAGAGATTTGAAAAAGAATATATACATGACCAAGAGAATCCACCTAAGTTTTGAATCATAATTTATATGGGAATATTTAATGTATTTGTAGTGACTTGTTCATAAAATAAATCTAGAAGGGTAAAATACAATTACTGATTTCATTAGAATTACATGACTAAAATGATAATAGTACTAATTGGAAGACATTTATAATTTCTAAAATCCAGGCTCAGCTTTCTTGGTTTATTACATAATTTTGGTATCTTTGAATTTATAGAATTTTGACATAAACCAAGTATTTGTTTATAACACAATGTTGTATGAAAAACTTTTCCTGGGGAGATAAAATACACACACTTATACTCACTCCAGATAGGGAGCCTATAACAGTCCAAAGTACAGATAACCACCGAAGTCCAGTTTGGTGACCAATGAGTTTTATTGGGATTACTTACAGGAGTATGAGTGAAATGACTCAGACAGCTGCATCACCCCAGCCCACCCCAGCATGGGTGATTGCTGGCAAAGCTAGGACCTGGAGCTCACTGCACTGCCTGCAGGCAGCTCAACACTCTGAGAGTGTCCTTTCCAGTGCCACCTCAGTTGTGGTAAACGTCTTTGAGTCCGCTTGGCTGGCTTCTACTTCTTCCAGGCCTTTGGTTTGCTCTCAAAGTCTTCTTGGTAACTGGGCTTTCTCGAGTGTCTTTGCAGTTTGGCTCTGCTTACTCTGTCAGGAAGAGACCTAATGAATCTGGTCAGTTTCAGTTCTTCCTGAAGCTGTTTTGAGTTTTTTACCTTCCTGCTTCAAAGCTTCCCTGTAGGATGGAATATTTCATTCTTAGAGGAATCTGTTACACAACCCTCCACTTCTGGTGCTGTGCACTGAGCTTCTGCTCCTTCCCATGACTGAGGCCAAAACCCCAGCTGTAGCCTTCTGAAGGACACTGGGCTAGTGAGGACACAGCTATTGAGCCTCTTCCAAGACCTCAGCCCTCTCAAAAGCATCTTGAGCTTTTCTGTGCCATTCCTGTATAACTCCTTTCATCATCAAAGATCTCCTAACATCCCAAGAGCCCCTCCTCCCCTGCTCAGTGCCTGTCATTCCCCTACATTTATAGGCACACTCTTGTAGGAGTTTGAGCTACATTTCTTTGTTTTTTAAAGATTCATTACATATTCAGTGTACAGAAGAGGGCACTGCATGTCATTGTAGATGGTTGTGAGCCACCATGTGGTTGCTGGGAATTGAACTCAGGACCTCTGGAAGAACAGTCAGTGCTCTTAACCTCTGAGCCATGTCCAGCCCCAGTACATTCCTTAATCTGCAGAACATCTAGAAGTTAGCATTATGCCATCTGTGTAATGAAGCATTTTTCCAGAGGACTGGTGGGACAAGGCAGCATCCTAATCTGCCAGCCTATAACAGGAGAATACGAAGATAACCTTGGTGGAGCACCTTGAAAGTCTGTTGTTATCTGTTGTCACAAGTGTCAGGTGATCCCAGGAGTTCACCACTAAGAAGATACTTAAGCTAAGGTCAAACATAAACAATGTCTATTACCACACAGAAAGTTTTTATCTATTAGAATCAGTTGCTTTCTCCACAGATGAAGGTTGGATACACAGCATGGAGAGGAGGCACTAAGTTGATTTGCTCCTTGTAATCCTTAGTCATTTTCTCTGTACCATGGTGTTTCCATACTTTGGAGCTCTTCCATGAAGCCTCCATATGCTTCTCTAACACTGATGAGCTCAGTGGCTTGACTTAGTCTGCTCACACCTTCTTAGGGCCACAGGTGAATGTGACCCTAGTTTTTCTCTCTATTCCTGCTGGATCAGAGTGGCCCTGGGTTGGTACAGTGGCTTTAACTGTAGCTGTAGCCTCTTCATCCACCATACTTGGCTGTTGGGGGCAGTTCCTGGTTAGGTAAACAATGTCTAATCCTAGCACAACTTTTTGCTGGAGGGAAATGTGTCCTCCTTAGTCTGCTGGGGTAATTACCTGCTCTTGGGACAGGCTTGATCGTTTTCAGGGATATTGTTCTGCACAAGTGTCTTCTGTGCACTCCTCAGGCTCTGAAGTCATCCAGAAGCCCCTTAGCACAGTTTGGCTTCTATCAGTTGTCCCCTAAGAACTGCAGCTCCACACAGGTCATGCCACATTTGTCTCTGTGTATCCCAAACTGACCTCTTTCTCTGCTTTGTCTTTTCCTTATCTTCTCTAGGTTACTCTCTCACTTTACAGACAAACTTTAGATGCTGGTCTAAGTCACTGAGATCTGTCAAAGCTTTTCTTTCTTTATAAAGGCCTTGTCCTACCAAAGGGCTCAGCAAAGCCACTAAAGCTCCACCAAGCATCAAGGTCCCTGTTGGTCAACCTTGTCATTAACTCCTTTGTGACTATGGTGCTATCTGGCCTGGTGAACTGGGGTTCAAATACAGCTCCTCCTATTCCCAGTGCCCTCGATAGCATCTTCCCCTCCTCTATGGTCCTCCAGTTCCTGATATTTACGGAGACCTCAGATGGAGATAACAGAGTGTTCCTAATGGCTCTATTAAGCCAGTCTACCTGGGACTGATTGCCCTCACACTGGCTCAGATTTTGAAGCCTTTTGTCTTAAGGAGGGATGGGAAATTCGTCACTCAGTTTTACGTATCTCTTCACGGAAGTCAGAGTGATGCCATCTCCTCTTCTGTTGCACAGTCTCACAAGCATGCTTGTTTAAAAGTCTTCTGTAATTCCAGCAGTTTAAGCATAAGTATTTTCTGATCACTCTAGTTTCTTGCTTTGAACCATATTCTGGATCATAGATTTGCTCTTTTTCTATTAAAGTTTGGACTTCTGGGGTATCTTTTATTCCTTTTACCATAATCTCTTCACTCTGAATATTCCCATGGGTTCCAGATCTAGCTTGTACTTTTTTTTCCTTCTCACCTACACACCTTATGAAGTAAGTGGCAAGCCAACACCTCCGTCCCATCCTCATATTTAATTTCTTTGCTGAGTTAGTGGTTAAGAGAATGCTGGCCACAGCTCACTCTTGTTGCAGTTGCTCATTTGCACCAATATGTTCCTGCCTGGCCACCATCAGCCTCAGGTGCATTTCTAACTACACCAGAGAGTGACCAGGAAACCTCTGCTGCTGCTTGCTGACAACTTTGACCCTAGTGTGCTACTCTTTAATAAGGGCAACATTTCTTCTAAACTAGTGGTTCTCAAAATTACTAATGCTGTCACCTTTTAATATAGTTCCTCATATTGTGGTGATCACCAACCATAAAATTATTTCATTTCTACTTCATAACTAGTTTTGTTACTGTTACAAATCATAATGTAAACATCTGATATGTGACTTCAACGGGGTTGCACCTCACAAGTTGAGAACCCATTGCAACTTTTAACTGTTTTCAGAGCCTCTCCATACCCATGAGGTGGACCCGACTCATCAAGCAGACATGCTTTCCCATACCATATAGACAAAGACTGCTGTCCTGGGATTTCTCCCACAGACATTTCTGGTAGCTCAGCCTTAGTTTTATGTTTCATTACCCATGCAATCTCTAACACATCCATAGCACAAAAGTACACTAATATATGCAATAAAGTAAAGACCAACTATTAGAATTTCCTTCACTGGTGCTTCTCCACACAGGCTCCTCAGCCTCAGTTGCATGTCTTGCTATTTATATTTGTTAGGGTTTCTATTGCTGGGGGTGGCATTCTTACAGTTCACAGGTTCAGTCCATTATCATCATGACAGGGAGCATGGTGGCATGCAGGCAGACATGGTGTCGGGACTGAGAGGGCTACATCTCAGGCAACAGGAAGTCAACTGACACACTGGGCAGTATCCTAAGCATAGGGAAACCTCAGGACCACCCCAACAATGACATGCTTTCTTCAACAGGGCCACACCCACTCCAACAAAGCCCCACCTCCTAGTAGTGCAGCTTCCTTTGAGATCATAGGGGTCAGTTACATGCAAGCAAACTACCACATCCCACTCCCTGGCTCACAAAAACTTGTAACCATATCATAATGCAAAATGCATTTAGCTCAACTTCAAAAGTTTCTGTAGTCTATTACAGTCTCAACAGTGTTTAAAAGTTCAAAGTCTCTTTTGAGATTCATACAATCTTTTAACTGTAGTCATTTATAAAAATCAAAATAAACAGATCACATACTTACAACATAAATGGCTCATGATATACATTACTATTCCAAAATGCAGGGAGGGGAGCGTAGTAAGGAAATACTGGACCAAAGCAAGTCTGAAAACCAGCTGGGCAACTTGAAACTCTGCATCTCTTTGTCTGATGTCAAAATGCTCTTTAGATCTTCAACTCCTTTCAGCTTTGTTGACTGTAGCACACTTCTTTCTCTTGGTCTGGTTCCACACTCTGGCATCTCTTACATCTTATGTTCTCCAAGGCAGTCCAGGCTTTACCTAATACACAGCTTCACACAATGGCCTGTCTACTAGGCCTTCATTCAGGGACACCCCTGACACATGCCTGGCCTCAGCAGTTTTTTTTTTTAGGCACAGAGGTAAATTCCATAACCTGTTTCTTGTGTACTTAACTCTAAAGCCAGAACCACGTGGCTGAAGCTGTCAAATTCTGCTGCTTACTGCTTACTTGTTCAATTACATCTTCACTTGCTTTCTGTCCTTCCCTGCCTAAGCTTGGCTGTCCTAAAAATGGATCTCTAGACGAAGCTGGCCTCAAACTCAGAGATTTATCAGCCTCTGCCTTCCCAGTGCTGGGATCAAAAGTGTGCATCTACATACTTGGCTCTAAACTTTTCTTTAGTTTCTTTTCACAAGTTGGAAACTTAATTGGGTGCAATCTTGCCCTGAGGTCACCATTCCCTTTATTCCATTTCTTAATCCATCCATCTCCTTGAACTCCATTCCACTTCCAGATATTTTTTTCTCTTCTAAATTTACATTTTGTAATTTTCCCTAATCAGCTTGTTTCTTTTCATTATCTTCATTAGAGTTATCACTAATATTTGTGTGACAGTCTCTACTAGGCTGTTTTGAGATTTCTTTTTCCAATGAAATTAACTTAAAACTCTTCACTTTAGCCTCAGGCAGACTCTTTGGACAAGGGCAGAAGGGAGCTCCTCCCCCCTCCAAAATATGACAAGAAAACATTCTTCTCCTCTGAACCTCTTACGTGAACCCTGACAGTTCCACTGCATCCCATGCTGCTGCTAGTAGGATACGCAGTGCTTAGAGCATTCTGTTTTCCAAACCCAAAGCACCAAAGTCAGAATTTCTCCAAACAAAAACATGTCAGGCCTATCACAGCAATCCCTCAGTCCCTGGTAACAACTTCTGTTGAGGACTTTTATTGCTGTGAAAGGATACCATGACCACTCCTAACAGTTACCCTGTCCATAGTCAGTGCCAGGCTCTCAGTTCTCCCAGGCCATCTTTGCTTCTGTCATGCCCTTGTTTGGGCAACAATGATTTTGTGTGACAAAAATTTTCCTGGAGATACACAACACACACATGTACTCACCCCAGATAGGGAACCCACAACAGATCAAATTATAGATACACTAGACTCCAACTTGGTGATTCAATGAGGTTTATTGGGGTTACTTACAGGAAAGGGGTTACTTTCTTGCAGGAGTAGAAATGACTCAAAGATGGCTGTATAGCTAAATTTTACTGCAGTATAGATGACGGCTCACAAAACTGGGAACCTGGAGCACACTACACAACCTGTAAAAAGAGGTGCCTCAGTTGGTTTAAACTTCTTGGAGGCAGCTTGTCTGATTTCTGCTGCTTCCAGGCAGCTGCTCTGGTCGTAGCGTTTGTAGCTAGCTCAGCTTGGCCCAGTGTCTTCTGTGCAGCCTGGCTGTACTGTGGGAGGGAAAGATTTAGTGAGTCTGCTTAGTTGCTGAAGCTCTTTTGAGTTATCTACCTTTCTGTTAAAAGAGCTTCCCTGCCCAAAGCTATGTTTCAGTCTTGGAGGAAACTATTCTATATAACACACACACAAAGCAGCTAGTGAGATGGCTCAGCGGTTAAAGACACTGACTCTTCTTCCAAAGGACAGAAGTTTGATTCTTAATGGGGCTGGAGAGATGGCTCAGTGGTTAAGAGCACCGTCTGCTCTTCCAGAGGACCTGGGTTCGATTCCCAGCACCTACATGGCAGCTAACAACTGTCTGTAGTTCCAGTTCCAGGCAAACACCAAGGCAAATAAATAAATAAATAATAAATAAATAAAGTTTTTTTAAAAACACACACACACACACACACACACACACACACACACACACACACACACACACCATGTGGAGAAATTTGCGACCAGTATCCTGCCCTGCTGGAGGTCAGCCAAGTAAAGGAGAGAGGTGAACATTGTGTTTAGAGAAAGCTCAGTGAAGGCAAGGCCTGTGATATTAGAATCTCTATCTGTAGCAGTTGTGTCCTGGGATTGAGTAGGGTTAAAAGCAGTGAGTATAAAATAGAGCATGGAAGAGGTGATTTTAGCCATATGAAAGCTACTTAGCAATTTGAGTGTGCCATGTAACATGGTTGAAGATTATCCTAGTAAGATGGGTATGGTGTTTAAACCACTGAGTTATTAAAGTGCAATTGAGGGAGATGAGAAGGTGTAGGAAGAGTGACTAACCAGGACACTGCTTTGGTGGTTGTGGCAGAAGTACTGTGTCCTCCTAAATGTATAGTATGACTTAAAAACTCAAAAAAAACTTAAATAGGCAGTAAGACCAACTGTACCTCTAAAGTCGTACTACTGCAAATATGTCATATTGGGTTATATTCAGCATTAAGTGATGTGTAAATAGTTAAGTGGTTAATAAATATTAGCTGCTATTGTATTTTAATAAGGAAGGTATATTTTATTCCATCATTTAAAACATTAATCACATTTAAACTCTTAAGATCTCACTTTAAATTTCACATGGAAGAATAAACACTTGTTTTAAGAGAAGGCAGGGTCTCACTCTATAGGTTGGGCTGGCTTGGAATTTACTGTGTAGATCAGACTGCTCTTGAACTCTGAGATCTATCTGTCTCTGCCTCCCAAGTGCTGAGATTTAAGGCATGTGCTACCAAACTCACTCTTTAAAAGAGAAAACTTTCAAGTAAAATATGTAAACAGCCTGTAATGTAAAATGAATTTCTTCACAAATGTTCATCAGGTATTTGTGGAAATAACAGTAATAGATTGTAAAGCAGAGGGTTTGTTAATTAAGTTAATTAAATAGTAATTAACTATTTTCAGTGTTCTTCACGTTCTAAATGTCCTGATGTTCAGGCAGTTAAAGGTTATATCAATATTACAGTTTTAAACCTGCTAAATATGGCCATTTGGATATTTCTAAAGAGGTGAAGGCATAATGATAGGTAAAAAGTATGACTGCAAAAATAAAATTTTACTGAACTGTAGTGACAAGTAATTATTTTCATTCTTTTAAATAGGAAATGTTAAGAGATTTAAACCTTGGTGAAATGAAAAGTGGAGTGCCCGTCTTGGCAGTGTCCTTAGCATTGGAGGGGAAGGCCAGTCATCGAGAAATGACATCTAAGCTGCTTTCTGACCTTTGTGGGACGGTGATGAGCACAAATGATGTGGAGAAGTCATTTGATAAGTTGTTGAAGGATCTACCTGAACTAGCGTTGGATACTCCTAGAGCACCACAGGTTTGTGCCATTTTCCTTCTTGCTAACTTCCGTTCCCTTCTACACTTAGGACAGTAGAAATAATATATGCTCGTAGCACATTTTAATACTAGACGGCAAATGACCCACATGGCTTACTCCAAAAAGTAGCTCTGTCCCAGGTCTCCCTCGCCTCCCAATTCTGTTTACATTTTTAGGACTGTCTGTTAAACCAAGGGCTACCCGCTGCTAGGCAAGTGCTCTACCACTGAGCTGTAACCTACCCAGCCTTTTCTGCTGTTTTTCAAACAGTCTTGATGAAATTAAACTATGTTTTATGTCTGACCTCTTTCCCACCCAGTTGTATATTATTTTTAGATCATAATAATACATGCATTTTCTGCTCATACATTTTTATTATGTATACACTATTTTATCAAGAATATTTAAAATGTTTGTTGCTGTAACAGTTATGGTTGACTTGATTGGAATTTATTGAAACAGAATTACAAGAATTAACATTGCTTTTGTAACTTTGAAAACATGTAATTGTTATTTATTAACATTTGCATAAAAAGTCAATTTATAGTTACTGAATGAAATGGACTTAATCCTTTTTATATACACACTTAAAAATGATCACCTGGGTTTATATTAATTATAGAATTTTTAATTATTAATTATAGAAGAAAAGCCAGGAAAATTTTCCCACAGAAACCTGTTAACATTTTGATAATTAATTTTTTATTTCTAGTTTCCTGGTTACTTATTAATATCCTTTTACCTTTGTTTAATTAGAAAATGGAATTGTACCACATACATTGTTTTGTATATTTGATATTTTCTTTTTTTTTTCTTTTTTTTTTTTTTTTAAAACTTTATTTTATTTATTTATTTGCCTTGGTGTTTGCCTGGAACTGGAACTACAGACAGTTGTTAGCTGCCATGTGGGTGCTGGGAATTGAACCCGGGTCCTCTGGAAGAGCAGACACTGCTCTTAACCGCTGAGCCATCTCTCCAGCCCCTATTTGATATTTTCTTATAAAATGCATCACCTTTCTTTTTCTGTGGCCCCACAGTGTCCTTTGCTTCGTGTGCACTGCTTAATCACACTGTTACTGTCAGACAATGAAATTGTTTCCAGTTTCTGTAGTAAATAATGCTGTGGTTATAAACTTTCAAGTGAACATTTGTTCATAACTTTACTCCACAAAATATATTTTATAGTTTGTTGAATAAACATTCTGAGTTATTTTACCTAAGAAATGAGAGTTCTTTTTCTTGACAGTAAGTCATTTTAGCATATAATGTTAAGAATGAGAAAGTATTGAGAATTAAGTAGTGAGCAAAACAGATGTAGCCTCCAGTCCTGATGGTATTAACTTGTCATTGTCAAGGAGTGTATGTCATGCATATCAGACGAGGGCTTTTGCATATTCCAACGGGTATTTTAGCTATTGGTCATTCTAGGTTTTTTTTTTTTTTTTTTTTTTTTTTTTTTTTTTTTTTTTTTTTTTTTTTTTTTTTTTTTTTTTTTTTTTTTTTTTTTTTTTTTTTTTTTTTTTTTTTTTTTTTTTTTTTTTTTTTTTTTTTTTTTTTTTTTTTTTTTTTTTTTTTTTTTTTTTTTTTTTTTTTTTTTACATAGTGTCTTTCTTTCTTATTATAGTTGGTGGGCCAGTTCATTGCCAGAGCTGTTGGAGATGGAATTTTATGTAATACCTATATTGATAGCTACAAAGGAACTGTAGATTGTGTACAGGCTAGGTAAGTAAGTTAATTTTTGCTTCTTAGAATTTCAAAACAGGAAATTCTACAGCATCCTGTAAAGTGACCCTGGCATTGGTCAGACATTGTGAACATGTAGTTGTCATTTTATCTGTTCTTCATTGTTAAGAGTGTTGACATGGGAACGGGAAGAGGAGGACAGTAATACAGTGTAAAAGTTCTCAGCTAATTGATTAGGTTCCTCATTTCACGTTACCTTCTCTGCCCTCAGTTTTACTACTTGTCAAATGAAAGCATTTTTTGTATAATGTTGACAGAATCTTCTGGTTCTGATACTTTTTTACATGCTTAGTGAACCTTGTTTAAAATTCTGTACAAATCTTTTCTTAAAAAAATGTACTTTTCACTTTTGTTCTTAGATTTAGTGAATTGTATGCCAAACATGGTGTTTCACTTTTCTAAGCTTCCTGGAGACTTAGATTTAGATAGCCTTGTCTCAGGTTTTCCCAGATACTAATTTTGTGGGGCTACTTTAGATCTTAGTGGAATGACCTCTCTGGGTGGGAAAACATGAATATATAAAAGTTCTATGTGAAATGTTCCTTCATAATTATATATCAATTATTTTGCAGTGTATTTTGGTCTTGAGCAGTGAGAATGTTAAATATTTTACTACCTAATTTTCTTTGAAAATTTATTTTTAAAAAGTATATATTTTTTGTTACATGAAAGTTGTCAATACATAGACACTTTTGTAAACTATTGATAATGTAGTAAACCTCAGGCATATTTGTGTACCAAAGTGAAAATCATCTTCTTTTTTCTCGTCTTTTTGGTAGAGCTGCTCTGGATAAAGCTACTGTGCTTCTGAGTATGTCTAAAGGTGGAAAGCGCAAAGACAGTGTGTGGGGATCTGGAGGCGGGCAGCAGTCTGTCAATCACCTTGTTAAGGAGGTACCTAATAAGCATTGTTTTCAACTTACATTTGTTTCTTTGAAAGAGAAAACAATAAGACAACTACTAGGTGGTATTTTGTGGGTAAGACTTCAGTGTGGTCATAGACCTGCAAGTAAAATATGGAATAATTACAAATTAGAAAATTATTACATAATTATTGCTCTTTTTTCCTTTTTTGTGATGTAATGATATGACTATTAAGAGGTCTTTCATAAATGTTAAGAACATTGTCTGTGAACATCTCAGGAATGAGTAACTATTAGAAGGCTGTCTGTGAACTTCCTAAAAATGTTTGAAATCTTGTAGTATTTATTTTTAAATTACATATATTTATGTATTTAGTGCATGTACACATGCATGCACGTACACACTTTGGGTAGTCTGAGATTCTAAGTTCAGAATTATGAACATTAGAGTAGATTAGAGTGGTGGATTTTATAAGGCTGTTCACTATATTTATTAAAAGAATTTAGTAATTGAGTTATTTCATTAAAATGCAGTATTTGCTTCCTATAGATTTTCTTCTCTCATGTTCTTTAACAAGTGGGAAAATGTAATGTCTAACTGCAGATCTTGAGAGCTGTAGTTAAAGAACTTGTATTTATGTGTTTGTTTTATTATACTTTTTTATTTTGACTTTCAATTAGTTTTTTTTGTGTGTGTGTGTGTGTGTATGTGTGTGTATGCATGTGTGTCTGTGTATGTTTTAGTCCACAGGTTACCTTCAGGTCTTATTGCTTTGAAAATGTTACCTTGTTTATTGACACAGAGTCTTCACTGGGACCTTACCTATGAGCTAGGCTGGCTGCACAGTGACTCCAGGATCTTATTGTCTCTGTTTCCAATGATGAGATTACAAGCATGTCATGCTCAATGTTATGGGTTATGAGGATTAAAGTAAGGCCATCCAGCTTGCATGACAATTTACTTAATTGACAGCTATATCTCTAGTTTCAGTGGTAAGGAGTTCTAATGACTGGTTACAGTGTTGACCATTTTTACTTTTACATAGATTAAATAGATATGTCAGGTCATGATTGCATTATCTTTTAAAAATTTGAAGAATTACAAGAATATAAAAATTGATAATATCTCAGGGTTATTAGACAAGGAACTGCAATAAAGGACATCCTGACTGGAAGGGGAGATGTAAAACTGAGTCTTTCTCAGGTGAAGTGGCGCATAGATTGAAGAATCCAGGTGAGTCTAGAGAAACTCCAAAAACCCAAACTAACCAATAACTTAGCAAATTTGCATGATACCAAGATCAATACATGAAATTCAATTTTTATAAATTAGGATTGAATATGAATAATAAATGAAAATGTAGCTGTATTTATAAAGCATAAAAATAGAAAAAATAGAATATAATGAAAAATCATGAAAGAAATTCAAGTCTTACATACTAAAATCATTGAAAGATAAGCCACATTTATGGATTATGAGACAATATCACTAAGATAATAATACTTTCCAAAAGTGATATTTTGAGAAATTGACAAACCCTTAGAACATGTGAAATATCTTTTAATTAAAAAGTGATTGGACATAAATGAATTTGAAATTGACATTATTTTGGTCATTTATTTAAATGGAAGCAAGAGTGCAAGTAAAAATACTTCTACATTGAAAAAAATAAGTATTATTTTAAAGATTTCTGTATATGTGCATGTGCTTTTCTGTATGTGCAGTGTGTGTGCTTGTCTGTACGTGTACCGTGTGTGCATGTACATGCATGCACATGTGGCCCAAAGTGGCCTTTGTGCCTTCTATCACCAAGCAGAGACAGTTGTGAGCTAATATGTGGGAAATGGGAACTGAACCCACATCCACTACAGGAAAGCAAGTGCTGTTAACCACGAAGCTGTCTCTTCAGCCCACTTTTACACATATATTTATATTAAGCACCCTTTGTGTGTAGTGTATGTGTATGGCATGATGTGGTATGCTTATACATATGAGGTGTGAGTTTTTGCACCTGAGTACATACATGGATGTAAGGTGTCTCCTTCTGTTTGTCTCGACTTACTGGCTAAGTGTCTTTCCCTGGCAATGCTGGAATTACATTTATGCACAATAATACTCAGCTTTATAGTATTTCTTTTTTGTGAGTATGAGGCTTTAAGCTTTGATCTTCATGCTTGTAGTGTAAGCACTTTTACCCACTGAGCTGATTCCCTAGCCTCAAATACATACTTTTTAAAAACAAAAAAGAAGTTACTAATTAGGATGTAGTTTAGTGGTAAAAATTTACTTTTTATGAAGATACTTAGAAGTTCAGATAGGATATTTAGATGAAGTAACTTTATTCAACCAGTTAAAAATTCACTTAAGGACACTAGATAACAAAGTTTCTTTTCCCAGAAAATTTGTAAGGAAGATAAGTTTTAGTTGAAAAGCTCTTTTGCTGAAAAAAAAAAATACCTTTTTTTTCCCCCTAAAGCCAGAAATGATACTATACAGGCTTTATTTGGGAGTCAAGAATTATCTCCTTTGCTGTGACTGAAGCTCAACTACTAGATGTTTTTATTTTTTAATTTAGTATTTTAATATGTATTTTGCCTGAATATAAGTCTGTATACCAAATGTATGCAGAGCTCTCAGGCCAGAAGAAGGCATTGGATTCTTGTAGGAGGTGATTAACCATTATGTAGGTGCTGGGAATTGAACTTGGATTTTCTAGAAAAGAAGGCATTGGGCTTTTAACCACTGAGCTATCTCTCTTCCCCAACTAACTGTTTTGAGGTACTGAGTTTCAAATCCTCAATTGTAGAGAAAAGAGAAACTGTGGAAATTTTTGTTCTTGTAGTAATGCCCCATTCTATCTTACTTTTTGGCTCTCATTGCATTAAGATCATCCTGATACTTGTGGCATTCTAAAGTGTTAAGATTTTACGTTAGTGCCCTCTAGTGGTATTTAGCCTTCTGCTCTTTTCAAAAATTTATTTTAATTATATGTGTGTATGTGGGTATATGAGCATTTGAGTTAGGTGCCCATGGAGGACAGAGTTGTGGGATCCTAGGGGCTGTGGTGTTACAGGTGGTTGTGAGCTGCTTGTCATGGGTAGTGGTAAACTGCCTCAGGTCCTCTGCAAGAGCAGTGCATGCTCTTAATTGCTGATCTGTCTACAATCACTAAATCCTTTATTTGTTTGTCTGCTTTGTTTTTCGAGGCAGGGTTTCTCTGTGTTAAAAGCCCTGGCTGGAACTCAGTCTATCCATGCTGGCCACAAACTCAGAGAGATCTGCCTACTTCTGCCTCAGAGTGCTGGGATTAGACGTGTGCCACTACTGCCTGGCAAATCCCTTGAGGCATTATGTTACAAGCCAGGTTATCTACATTATAAAACCTGCTTGTAGATACCTTAGAAAACTAAGTGTTGCATTTATGTCATGAATAAAAAAACCTGGAATTTATTTTTTAATTATGAAAAAGTTCTTTTATAACATGTTCAATATTGGTGTGAATGTAAATAAATCATTTAGGTAAGTACACATCTTTTAAAATTAGGAATTCTAACATTTCAACTTTTAAATTTAATAGATTGATATGCTGCTTAAAGAGTATTTACTCTCTGGAGATATCTCTGAAGCTGAACACTGCCTTAAGGAACTGGAAGTACCTCATTTTCACCATGAACTTGTTTATGAAGTAAGATTACATTCTCATGTCAAAGTGTTCTTTTTACTCCTTAGTGACCAATGTTTATTTCATAATACAAAGCTTTTTTCCTTAAGCATACTAAAATAACACATTTTTATAATCATTAGAAAACTATATAATCACTGCATGTTAGAGTAAACATTTTTAGGAGCAGTTTTTCATGAACTGATGAACAAAAATTAATTTATTTTTCTTCAATTTTTAGGCCATTGTAATGGTTTTAGAATCAACTGGAGAAAGTGCATTCAAAATGATCTTAGATTTATTAAAATCCTTGTGGAAGTCTTCTACCATCACCATAGACCAAATGAAAAGAGTATGTATGACATTATTTACATTATTTCAAATACATTTTTAAAAGGCCTATACTTTAATTCTATGTTTGAGTAAAGGCTATGAATTGTTAAGTGAAAGTTTATTTTAGTGCATGTCCAGTATTATGCCTGTTGACTTTGTTTGACTTTTTAAATCTTGGATGTGAAGCTTATAACTATTTTTGGAAAATGACACTTTAGTTTTTTCTTAAAAGTATAATTTTGTTCAGTTTGTGAGATTTTTTTTCTCCTCTTGCATTTAGAAATAAAACGTCTAAGTTGCATTTTTTTTCCTACTTAAAATTGTGTTTCTTAAGTGGTGAAATTATATTTTTATATAAGATAGTAAATATAGATGGGGAAGTAGATAGGGAGCCTGGTGCTCTTTAGAGACTTTTTAAAGAAAGCAAATATACCTTATTTTCAGGATTCAGATGTTGATCTGTTTTGCCAGTTTGTACTGTATTATTGTATGGTATAGCGGTGGGTTGCTTCATGATATCATATATTTTTATACAGGCTAACAATTATATATGTAATTTTGTTCTAGGGTTATGAGAGAATTTACAATGAAATTCCAGATATTAATCTGGATGTCCCACACTCATACTCTGTGCTTGAGAGATTTGTGGAGGAATGTTTTCAGGCTGGAATCATTTCCAAACAAGTCCGAGATCTTTGTCCATCAAGGTACTGTTTTTAAATATTACCTTATCATTGTAAAATACTGAAGGAGATATTTGGAAAGCTAAGAAAGGTTCCCCCCCTTTTTCCTCGTCATTCTGCTGTCAGAAAAATAGTGTCTTTCTTGAAGTGACTGGAGATGAAGACTGTCTACTTAACGAGTTTATGGAGAAACAAGTGTGAAGCTTGTTTCCCTGCAACTGTGCACAGAACCACCACTTGGAGGGAACTAACTATATAGTGTAGATGTTTGCCAAGCTGTTATTGTTATTTAAAGGTATATATTATCACCAGAAACACGAGAAAATAAAAGATTATTTAATGAACCCTCAAAGTCTCATTACTAGTGCATTGTACAGGCAAAGTCTGAATTTAGACTTTGTTAGACTGCAGAGGTCTAAACTCTTTCCTGTACTTGGTAGTGGTTTCCTTTGCTTCTTGTGACGGAGAACTGATACTTATTGTTAGAATCTGTGCATGTAGGAGTGTTTTTCTTTGGAAGGAATTATGTAGGAATTATGTAAGAACTAGGATGTAAGAATTGATAAGGGCTTTTCCCTTTAAAATTAATAAGGCTGTCATGTATTTAGTTGTAGCCAAACTTAAATTTTTATACATTTTTGTTTGTTCCTTTTAAGTCTGAAAACTGTAAGCTTTGAATTTTTGTTTTGTGAAGAGTTTCAGAAAAACTGTTTCTAAAGTTTAGAAGCTCAGAGAGGACTGTGGTGGAGTAAAAATGCCCAGAAATGCAGATCATGGCTAAATGCTGTGTTTCACACGGGATCAGTAAGACTGCCACCTTGGCAAGCCCTTTTCCTCACTGTCCGTCCCACGTTTTAGCACAGTCCTCAGCCTTTATGTTTAAGAACACAGCAGATTCCTGTCAGTACCTTTAGGGTTGTTTTTAAAGATTTTTTTAAAGCTTGTGTTTGAAAGTCTGGTTATTTTTATTGGATCCTTAACTCAAGTCATTTGAAGAGTTCCTACAGTTGTATAATACCAAACAACTTTGACTTTGTCTTCTTTAAGCTTGATTTTGTATGTTAAGTGCACATGCATATGTGATCTTTCATGCTTGTGCATATTGGTCTGAGTACAGTGAGTAGGGGCTAATCCTGCAACAAGTCTGTTTATACTTACTAATATAGACTGCTGGCCAGTTCTCTTGCAGAATGCTGCTACAATAGCTAGAGTACAGTTCCTTTTAATAGAGGAGAGTTTGTTGAGCTTCCAAAGGACAGTCAAGAATCCCCTCTTTAGGGCATGTAGGCTAGAAGAAATTAGACTCTCACTTGGTTGTCTACAGGTTAGGACTTTTCTAAGGTCAAGAAAATTTAGTTATCAAGCATATTTTGGCAATATTATTTAATATTTGTTTGTTTTTATGTAGATTTATATACTCATGTCGTGGTACATATTTGTGGGAGTTCATTCTGTACTTCTACTGTGTGTCCCAGGATTGATCAGGTTTGGTGGCAAGAGCCTTTATGTGCTCTAAACCACCTTGCTGGCCAAACTTCTATAGTCCATCTTTCATAATTCAAATTCATGTTTAAGTCCTTATGTCCACTTTATTTCAAATAAGATAGAATTAAATGTCTTTATTTTCTATTTTAACTTTCATTAATAACTCTAAGTAGAAAGTTTATTAGTAATTAAGCTACTCATACTTGCTCTGTATCTGATGTTTTCTAAAGCTAAGGTGTTCAGTAGGTAAAAACCTGGGGAGGAGATAAAGTGATGCAGAGTGACTGGAAGAGGCGGGAGGGGGAAGGGAGTTTGATCATGGATAAAAAATGACTTTATTCATAATAAAAAAAGAATTGATTACAAATTAAAAAAAACCCCCAAAGAACATCTTTTCTAAGGAATTCAGACACACTGGCCTTAACTAGCAAACTCTTTAAGACTTAAATGTATAAACAAAGAAGTCAAGGTTTTAATGTTTTCTATTCAATCAGATTTTTACTTGCTTTTGTTTTGTCCTTTTCATTACAGAGGAAGAAAGCGTTTTGTAAGTGAAGGAGATGGAGGACGTCTTAAACCAGAGAGCTACTGAACCACAAGAACTCTTACAATCTTAGGTGTGATAACAGCAGATCTAAACTGTAAGAGTTGTCAGTGCAGTTTTTTTTTTTTGGTGTTTTTTTTGGGGGAGTACAAGGCATTTCCGAAATTTTATAAACTTACATTTAGTGGGGATTTTTGAAGGAAGTATTTTCTTTTTTTTTTCTTTGAGGGGAAATTAAAGGAGGGACAGAAGAGTAACCACTTATGTGTGGAGTATTCTGATAAGCTACTTTTTCTAAGTGCCATGTTTATGACCTAATCATTCCAAGTTTTGCATTGATGTCTGACTGCCACTCTTTTCTTTCAAGGACAGTGTCTTTTTGTAGTAAAATCACTGGTTTATACGAAGCTTTAGTTAGGGGTGAAGTGAAGCTACTAACCCCATGTTGGCTGCTGTGGAAATGCTGTGCTTTGGGAGTAAAGAAAGACACACACACACACACACACACACACACACACAATTTATGTCTTAAAGAATTTTTAAAAGACGAGTTAGTCATGAGACTTTTTCATCTTTCCAGGGAACATATTGATTGGTCTTAAATACTAGACAGTTAAGTAAATGGTGGCTGGAACATCTATTTTTCTACAAAACTGGAAAAATGAACCCGGTTCTACAAGAATGTACAACACAATAAAACATGAAGCAGTGTTGATTCTTTAGTGGGAGTTTATTTTGTCTGTTGAAAACTTCTCTAGGTATCCCGTCTAAATGTCATTATGCCTTGTGTTGAATCCCAACAGTTCAAGACAAAGTGTTTTGTTTCTTGAGACAGAGCCTTGATATGTAGCTCTGGGTGGCCTGATAACTCCTTAGGTAGTCCAGGCTGTTCTCAAACACATAGTTCTCTTCTTGTGTGTCTAGTTAAGTGTCCTGAGTGCTGGGAATAAAGGCATGGACCACCAAGTTTGGTTTTTAACACAAGTACATTTGAGCTTAGTAATTTAAGTTATTACCAATTGCCTTTTATTTAATCTTCAAATTTTAATTAAAAAACAAAACAGCATTTGCTGCTCTTTGATAGGACACAAGTTGGATTCCTAGCACCTACATTGGGTAGTTCACAACTTCCAATAATTGAGCTTTCTGGGGTATCTAGAAGCTACCTCTTGTAGCTTCTAGAGACACCTGCACACAGGTGGCATACACACAGACACATAAAAAGCTTAAGGCAGTGTAATAGTTGAAAAAAAGCCTTTTAAGGTTACACTAGGGAAATACATGCACACTTTTAATCTTTGTCTACTTCTCTGAACTGGAATTTAATGAAGTTTGTCTAATATATAAACAGCTCTTATACTCATAAGTTCTTTTTATCATGTTTAAAGAAGTATTCTCCAAGTACTGAAAGCTTTACATTTATCTAAATATCAATATGCAATTACCAATAAATAAGTTACTTTAAAGAGAGGTCATATTTCTACCCTCTTTTATAAAGGCCTAATTACTTAAAAAGATTTCCAAGTCTGTGGTACCAGAAGGTGTCTAGTGACTGCAGCAAACCATTACATTTATAATTTTCAAAATAGTTTATTGGTTACAAGGCTAGATACAGTCTTTAAGAAAGAAAACTGTATAGTGTTTATACTTCATGAGTCTTCATAAGCTTAGGTTTATTACCATGATGGCTGTAATAAGCATTTCCAGGTTTTTGTATTTGGTACTCAGTAACAGTTATGTAACTAAAAGCCTATCTGACTCTAGAATAGCTGAAAGTTTCTTAAAAATCCAATTTGTTTAAAAAAAAGTTTTATTTATATTTTTTTTAAATTACTGTTGCCATTATGGTCAGGCTGCATACCATTAAATAGGACATGGTACATAACTGTTTTTGGGTAATACATAGCCCAGCAATACACTCAAGAATGGAGTTTATTTCCAGATTAGGTATCTAATAAACATGAAAAAAACTCTTCCTCCATATAAGATGCATTTAATTTCTTACACTCATAAAAATAGTGTAAGTAAGGTGAGTAATTTATAATTTTAAAAACTTTCTCAAAATCCTGTAAAACTTGAAGTTTTCTTTTTAACATAAATCAGTGTTTAAATTCCCAAATTTTGCTTTTTAAAATTACAAATGTCTATTTGATTATGTACTTTTAGCCTATAGATGTAGAATAGTTTCTTGTTCCTGAGCAGGTAAGATGAGGTGTCCCCTTAAAGTGGTACTGCTCAGTGGGTTATTTGCCGGTCTTCTTTTTCTGCCATTTCTTGTTGGCGAATTGTATCCTGTGCTGCTTGCTGCATTTTCTCCAGTTTTTCCAGAGTCAGAGATTTTAACGGTAAAAGCTTGGGTTTACACAGCACCATTGTGGTTACATCTTCCACTGACAACTGCCCTATTAACAAGAAATAAGAAATTAATGGGATGAAGATGCCTGGTGGTTTTGATTTGCAACTAGAATATAAGTCTAAAATCTTACTATCAATAAAAAACGTTTTGCTCCTACACTGACTGACAAGCACCAACATGAAGTCGGAAAACAAGAGCTGATGATATATAACATGGTTGTTTGGGCCAAATGTGTAATTGGAAGAATATATACACAATGCAAAAATATAGCAAGGTGCAGTATTTAACACAAATACTGAAATTACAAATGGTTTAACTGGGTAGCTGTCCTTACTACAGTTTGATTTTAGGTTACCTTCCCCATATCACCGAGAAGTTCACATTGTATTCTGTATTGAGGTACAACAGGATTTTTAGTTATTTAATTTGGTATCCTTTTGTTGAAAAAAGTGAGAATTTCTTTACTACTCATTCATGACAACACAATATAAGTAGGAGTGCACAGTAAGGAAAGCATGTAGTGTAACCACAGTAGTTGCGGATATTCTGCTGTTCTGCAGTGTGATACTGCCCATCACCTAGAGTCTCTAGTAGTCTACAACCAAAACCCTTGTGAGGTATACCTTGTTTTGGAAGGACTTCCCGGAACATGGACTTTACTTCTGCCATCTGTGATTGCTGGATACAGTGCTTTTGCTCCTTCAATGAGAAATCAATGACTAATGTTAAAATTGCTAAAGAATACTCCTGGAGACCATAACTGAAACCACAAATAACTACAGAAAGTAAACTACACTATCTGCAAGATTTTCTCCTCATTTTCCTGTGGTTCTCTCTGAAATAAGGGTGAGACATGTGTCTAGATCTTGTCATTATTTATTCAGTAGTGAATAATTGGAGTGTTAAGCATTTTAACTTCTTTTCTCATCCTAGGAAAATACTGATAAAATTCAGTTTTCTTTTTGCTTTTGTATTTTCTTTCTTTCTTTCTTCCTTCCTTTCTTTCTTTCTGTCTTTTCTGTGTTTCTATCTTTCTTTCTGTCATTCTTTCTGTCTTTCTTTCTGTCTTTTCTGTCTTTCTTTCTTTCTTGACACAGGGTTTCTCTGTGTAGACCTCCCTGGCTGTTCAGGTACTCTCTCTGTAGACCAAGCTGGCCTTGAACTCATGGAGATTTGCCTACCTCTGATAGGATTAATGGTGTAGGCCACCACTGCCTGGCATTTTTTTCTTTTTACAAATCATTCAGTTGAGAAAAGGTGTAAGCCATCATGGTTCATGAATAGTTTCTCTCCTGAGGAGACAGTGAGTGACACCAACTGGTAAGCGGTGAGGTACAGACAAAGAGGTGTAATAGGCAACGTTTCCTAACATTCTTTTTCTCAAATTGCTAACAGTTGATTTCTACTTTTCATTTTCTGGCTGCACAGCTGTAATCTGTAAGGAAGCAACACAATGGGTAAACAAGCTATGAAAAAGACAAGAAGCAAGCTTTTCATAGTCTTACTGAGATACTATATGCTAAAGGACCAGGATACCCCTTTCCTCTTATTTTATGGCTATCTAAGCACATGCTACTTGCCACCAGGAGGAACACTAGGCCAAAGTGTTACATTCCAGATGACAGCTATACTGTCTGCTCTAAGTGTTTTCCACTAAGCTGTAGAATTACACTTTCTAAATAAGCTTTTCCAGACAGTGCCGCCCATTTAGTGATGTTTCATGACACTGATGCAATTATATGTCTTTCACAATGTTGCTACCAAGTTTATTATAAAGTGGTGATGCTGGCTTGGTGCCTGCTTTTCCACCCACTGCAAATTAATTATAAGCAACTGAAGCTGCTTTTGTTCTTTGTCATTCTTGTTCCACTATGTAGGTATTCCTAATAAAAACTTTCTACTGTGTGTCCTTCAAGTGATTAGCTGCTCATTCAAATTACTCTGGAATGTCTAGGTTCCTGGGAACCTCTATCTGCTTTGCAGAACTTCTGTCTTCAAACTTTATTCCTGTCCTCTCTCTGCTTTATCAGGGAGCGTAGATGATTTAAGGAATAGGCCAGGAAAGCAACTCATCACTAAATGGAGTGTGAGGTAAGTGTACTATGCAATTTCCTTAGAATTCAA
>PVIH01000167.1:179507-229507 GCA_004025045.1 Sigmodon hispidus | reverse complement strand
TGCTGATTGGCCAAAGGCAGTCAGAAAGTGAGGGTGCAGCGACCAGACTTAAGAAAACTCTGGGATGTGATAGAGACAGGACATTGAGACAGCAGCAGACACAGAGGAAAGAAGCTGAAATGCTGCTCTGATAAAAGGTATGGCTGAACAAGATAAGAAAGATGGGTTACTTTAAGGGTAAAGAGTTAGCAAGCTATATGCCTGGGCCCTACGCCGATCAGCATAAAATAAGTGTGATTCTGTGGGACTGCCGGACTGCTGGTCAAACCTCTGTTCTAAACACGAAAGTCCAGGCCAGAAACCAATTAGTACATACCAGGCAAGTTCTCATAGCCAGTGGATGAGGATGTGGCTCTTAGCTACCATTTCTGCCTGTATGCTGCCATGCTTTCTACCCTGATGAGAATGGACTAAACCTCCGACACTGTAACCAAGTCCTCAATTAAATTTTTTATTAGAGTTGCTTTGGTCATGGTGTCTCTTCACAGAAATATAATACTGACTTAAGACGCCAGAATTAAGATTTAGGTTCAGTAAGTGTGTATATAAGTCCAATTGGAAGATAAAAATGATTGAGGTAGAGTTGACTGCATATCAGTATCAATGATAGAGGTATTTAATCACTCAAGGATGTCGAAAATGCTGGGTGGTGGGATTAGTGGTAAAAAGCATTTCTTTTTAAAGCATATTATCATTTTACTTACTTATTAAAAGGTAAGTTAATAGAAGCATTTCTTTTTAAAGCATATTATCATTTTACTTACTTTGTATGTTTGTAGGTGCACACATGCCATGCTAATGCATGGAAAATAAACAGAATTCACATCAATCCCTAGCACATAGGAGCTCAATGAATATTAGTAATTCTTCCTGTGCTGTACCACTATGATGTCATTAAACTAGATTCTCAGAAAAATATGAAGTTTAAAAAAAGATTATGGGGGCTTGCTACTAATATTTAATGAAAAAAACTTATCAGTGAGGAGGAACATTTTAGAATTATTCACCCATCATCCTATCCACTATTAACCAGGCCAGAACCTGCTTAGCTTCTGGGGTTAGTTCTGTTCACAGTGGTATGGCTATAGATTCCCATTATTCTCTGTACAGCCATACTCTCTTAGTAATGATCTTAAACACAGATTAGTTTAAATGCATCTTGCTGGTTGGTGGTGGTGCACAGCTTTAATCCCAGCACTTGGGAGGTAGAGGGAGGCGGATCTCAATAACTTCAAGGTCAGCCTGGTTTACAGAGTGGTTTATAAGTCAACTAGGGCTACATAGAGAAACTTGTTTCAGAAAACAAAATCAAAAAGGTAATATATCTATATACTGTAGCTTCATGATATCAATGTTGAGTCACATGTATTAACTAAGACATTTGAGCAGAGAGAGTGTGTGAATATTTCTTACCTCAAAAAACAATTTTAGAATTGAATTACTTTGGGTGCAGCCCAAAAATAAGAAAAACCTTGAATTACCCAACTCCTACTCATCCCCCAATATGTAAAAGATAAGAAAAAAGTAACCATGTCTAAGATTATATAGTTGTTAAGTGAAATTAAAGGATTTGTACTTTCATCTGCCATAATCCATTACCTGGTCCTCTTTTCAGATTTTTCTATGCTACACTTAGGCAATAGTTTGGAGGTCCATCAAAAGAACACAAACATCTAAGATGTTAGACAAGAGAAGAGATTACAATGAGTAGAACACTGAAGTAATATACTCTTCACAGTCTATTGAAATGGGCAGCTTTGAAGCCACTAATTACTGTTAGAAAGTCAAGTAAAAATGAGTCAGACAGTAAGTCTCAGGAATGTGTACATATTTAAAAAGTAACTAGGGCATAAAACTAAAGCAGTATACTTTTTTCTCTCTTTAGCAACTGTCACAGGTAATACAGGTGGCACGTGAGTGATCTTCCTTAATTTGTAGATTGAGTATTCTAGGTGTCATGTTTGATACCACTCTGAAAACAGCATTAGGAAGGCAAACTTCTTTTGACTATGGGTTTTATTTACAGATTTTTTTCCAGTGTAGGCGATCAACTCATCAGTGTCTTGTGTATAATAAACAAGTGCTATACCATGGAGCCTTAGCCCTAAGTATTATGTCTTAAAAGAATGTGCCACTGGAGCTGTCATATTTTGAGAAGATATGCAATAGCTAAACAGGGTTATAAGTTTTAGGTTATAACTTTGTCTAGCTATCTGGAAAATGCAAGCTGTGGTCACAGATGTGGTAGATAGAAAGGGGGACAGATTATTAACTCCAGTTATAAGACTATAGATCAGAAACATCAAAATTAAAACCCAAGACAGGTCTTAGGTCTGTTTTTAAAACTGTTCCAGCTCTCAGGCATATGTGGTTGTGTGCTAGAAGTCATTTCCATAGTAAATGTCTTCTCCCTAATGTTCTCTACCACTCCTGTTATTGGTCTTCACTGTCACTCTCCCCCCGTATGAAATAAACCCATTTCTAAAGTCTGAAATGCAATGCTTTAGCGTAGTTTAGGAGTTCCTTATGCTTTAAACAAACTAGGATAACAAAAGCTTGCCCTAAGATAACTTAGCTGCGTGACCCCAAATACATTTAACATTTATGCAGCTTGGTTTCCTTATACAAAGCATATTTCATATTTCAATATCTATCTAAAATTGAAAGCTCCAAGTAAAAGCAGATATAGAAATGCACAGAAATTCAGTATGATTTACTATCCTAGGCCAAATTTTCATGTCACAGTGGACTTGTCCAACACTGCTATTAAGGGATCTTCTAAGTCCCAAGACCTATGAATTTTTACAGACACTGTATTACCTATAAATAAGATGGCATGATCTATTTAGAAGTATTTTTTAACCACTATTTTTCTTATTTAAATTAAAGGTAGCATGCATTGCCAAATTGTATCCTTAAATGTTTCTGAATGTATGATAAAGCAAATGTACTTCATAATATGTACAACTCAAGGCTGAAATCATGTTGAAGGTTTTAAGAGAGCAGCAAAGAGTAGAAACCTATACAGACTATAATGAAGGGAATAGAAATCTGTTGTATGTAAAGAAACATATCTTAAATCTTTGGCAGAGATGACTAGTGACTTGATTCTTATCAAGAGAAGTAATAAGGTTTTAAAGCATTTTGAGACTCGTAAACCAAGTCCTAATGCTTTTATGTAAGAAATACAGACATAATAAAGCTGGAGCCCTATACTCCCAAACTAGTATAATTTTGTATTCTGGTCTCCTGGATATTTAAAAAGTACTCAAACCAATTTTGAAAACATGTAGATTTTACATAAAATCCAAATTTTAACTGTATTTGGCAGTATTTGCTAAATATGAACCTTCAAATTCTCTAGTCCGTCCTTACTGTTCCCATTGCTTCTCTTCCCCTTACCAGCTGTTAAGCATATCTAACATTGACTTGCAGTAAAACAGAGCCACTCCAACACATTATATGCCAAACTGTCTAACCAGCTGTGCAGTGATTGGCTTTTGTTGTTTTTTAGGTGTAAACTTATTCTTTAATGTCGGTGCCATCTCTCTAACTTCCACTCCCTTTCTTGAGACAGGATCTGGATGCAGTAGGTTAGGCTACTTTGGGGACTCCTGGGCCCAAGTAATCCCCATTTTTATCCTCCAGCATAGATGGTACTATTGGTGAAAACCACTGTACCTGGCCTACTATGTACTACAATTCAAATTCTAGAGATTGAAGCACCAGAAGCAATCCTATTTTATAAAGGAGATTCATTGTTAAGGCTCTTAACATAAATTATTTTGTGGATATTCATTAAGTTAGCTCTTTTAAGGTAAATTCAATTTGGCTGGTGCAGTTTTAGTGGGCATAGCACAGAATTGTAGGAACAATAGCAAAAATTGCCTTGTTTTATTCAAAAGTTAAAGTTGAATGAAGGATGAAATTTCAAAAGCATAGATTTTGGAAGAACGGGGTAGGGGGAGAACAGGGGATTAAATTTAGGGCCTTGGTATACTAGCCATGTGTTCACCAGTGAGCAACACCTCTAATTCCATATAGACGGTCCAATGTAAGCTAATAAGGAAAAGAAAGGTGAGAGAACAAATCCTGAAAGACTGTGTTTCCCAGTAGATATACAGTAGTAACACCTAGTTTTAACTCAAGCAATTGCCCATATGCCAGCAGAGCATGGACTGATAATATTCATGTGGAGAAGCCAATTGACATCAGATATCAGACAGTTGGAGACGTAGTAGATTTTATTTTGCTTTGCTAGCTGGCATCTGCTAGTATAAATGTGTTGCAACATGCTCAATTTGGTTAATTAACTCAGACTCATGTTAATAAAATGTGTAGTGTCTAGTTTCTGAAATGTGCCTAAGCTTCAGAACAGGCACTGTTTATGGGGGATCTGATGATGTCACAGGCATGGAGAGATTCCAACAGCATATACCATTAAGTTCATATTCATCTCATGTCCTCCAATAACCTGTTTTAAAATTCAGTTTTAGGTAATAGTCTTAAAAAAGTATTAACCATTAGCCTTGTGAAAAAGTTAATCAGTAGCTGAGATAATTGGTTAGCTATTTCCATAGTATGTGAAGGAAAGAGAATTATTTGATAGCTTGTTTACATTGTTTTCTAAATAAAGCTTATTCCTCAAATTTCAGATTTTGTGCATAAAAAGCTTATTTTATTACTTAAAATGTACATTTTTTCTAAAGCCCTCCAGAATCAATGAATTTGATCCCGCTTTTTATGTTTTTGAAATTAAACCTGGAGAACTGTCTCTAACTCATCAACCTTCAAATATTTAATGTCCAATATGTGCCTAAATTATACTGCTTTAGAAGTGAATAATAATTAACATTCATACTCTGACCTGATTCTGTGAACTATGAGGCAAATAAGTTCTTTACATAATATTTGAATTCTGTTCAAATTAATTTTAAATGGCCCACAGACACTTAGGTAGTGAATGGTCATATTCAGGTCCAGGTCTGATTGCAAAACCTAGTCTTAACTACTATATTATTTAGTCTTCTTGAACTCAGTACTAAGTTAAAACTGTTTCAGAATCATATATGAGCACACTTCCTCCTATACAAAGGAAGCAACTATTGAAATATGTTATTTTAACTTTCAGTATGATAGCTAAAAACATTCTACACTAACCTAAGAGATTTATTTTCACTTTCAAGGTAAAAATAAGCATAGAGTAGGAGGAACACATAAGCTTTGCATTCTTGGGAGTTTTCCTCTTGTGATTATAAACTAAATTCCACAATTCACTATCCACTGAGCAGAGAATGTTCCTAATGAATTAAGTGTTAAGTATAATCTTGATTTTGCAAGTTTTAATAGGTAATGCTTACTACCAGAAAGCTATCATAGAAACAACAGGACCAACTAGATCTTGCAGAAGAATTTCAGGAAGAAAATAACATTGCCTAAATTGGATTGTGGCCAGATGGACAACAGTGACTGTGGTATCTGCCATGATAACATCAAGATTCATGGATTTGAATTACAGAGCTACACGTCTGTCAACAGCAGTCTGCAGGGTGCCAGGACTTGAAACTCAAGAAACTATGCTGACATCAGTATACTTTGCTGTAGGTTTCATTGCATCAGCTTCAATCATAGGCAAAGTAGCACCATTTATTAAAGGGAGACAGTCTATATTGCCAGCCTAGTAAATACTCTATAGATAAAGTGAAATTAAATGCCAAACTAAGCATGCTAAGTGGGATGGACTTCATTAGTAACACAGGGCAAAGGTACATGTAGTTGCACTGAAGAACACAACTGGAAAAATAAGAATAGTGTTACCTAGTCATGTACAAAAAAAAAAAAAAAAAAAAAAAGCTTAAGTCTCTGGTCTAACTTTACATGAAGGAAGGAGAGGATCCCCTTTTCAACAGTACCTCTGGGTTGACTTCTTCAAAATGTTAATGTCACAGAGGGGAAGATGGGGATGTTTCTAAAGTTAGAGTGGTACTGTCCATGTATAACACTTTTGACAGGATTGACTTAAATACTCTGTATTTTATGTTACAAAATTGCTAATTCAGTTGGTTGTAATAATACTGTATTTTTTTTTCAGAAATCTTAGAAAATTCATGTAGGAAATCTTTGGGGTGTCTGCCTAATTAGACCTATTACCTATTTTTAAATAGTAATAAGGGAGGAATGTGAGGAGGAAAGAAATGTGTATATAGCAAAATGTTAAGTATTCTACATCGGCAAATGGTTCATGATTTTACACCTCGCCTCGCTATCCAACTCTGGGAAAGGAGGCACCCCCGGGGTGCAGGCTCGGGCGACTACTCCCACCTTTTTCCATCCCTTATGCTTCCTCCTTTTTTGAGATAGGTATCCTGGTGGCTTTGAATTTGAGATTCTCTTGCTTCAGGCTTCTGAATGTATCACATCTAGCTCTTTTAGCTTTGTAATGTCTGCACAATTTCACAATAAGCATATGGAAAGGAGGTTATGTTGCAAAGATTTCAGAGGGCAGACCTAAGAAAACACAAAGTAACAAGGCTATGCTCAATTTCTGATGCAGTGAAGAACAGTAAAACTGCTAGGAGTGTCTTAGACATCTAGGACACAACTAATGACACAACATTTTGTTAAGGCACTATTATGTGCATAGCAGGTGAATCTCACATAGTCCATTTTATTCAGGCATAAGCATTGTCACGAAGTTAAAATTATGTAAGCAGCTGATACATTAAATAGTGATTATTATAGGATATGTAAGAAGTGCGCTATAAGCTTGGAGAGCATTTTCTGTTGGGAGAATTTGGAAACACATCTCTAAGGATTACAGACATGGGCACAAAATTACAAAAGGTGACATCAGACTAAATAACCTCAGAAGAGACAAGAGAACTTCATTTTTTCCCTGGAACGTAAGTAGAGAAGTAGATTTGCACTCATTAGAGATTGGTTAGGTATAAGCAATTCTGAATTTACCTGAAAACTGTTATTTATTCATTTATTTATTTTAGTTTTAGGTATTCAATCTATAAATATGAGAACGGCTGACTTCTTGATTCAAAAAGCCTATACAAAAGAACTTCATGAGATAATGTATTGAAGGAGATACATAAGGCATTTTAAGTGTTCTTTAAAAGGATATTCGTAAGTATTTTAAGTTGTTTGATAAACTGTAAGACACAACTACTACAGTTATACCCTTACAAAGAGCCCAAAAAAGGAAGGCAGGATAAAAGAAAACTGGAAGTGGGAAGGTCTTGCTTTGCTGGATGGCTAGGGAAAGTCATCTTTTTCTTTGATAGTTAGGGTGGAAATTAATTTCTTTTTGTTCCTGAAACCTACAGTCTTTAAAGGTCAGGGAGTACAGTACTTGATAGGAACCCGTGGAGGCGTGGTCAGGAGCTCCTCTGAGCAGTTGCTAAGGCCCAGGCTCCAGGGGCAGCCTCGCCCTACAGGGAACTTCAGAGGGGCGGGGCGCAGGCAAGGCTGGCCACCGCCCCAACAGCCGGAAAGAAAACCCTCCACCAGCGGAAGCGGCCCTGGGCCCTACTAGTCTTCTCAGAGCTGTCTCTGAGACTCGTCTGGCCTGGCCCGCCCGCCCCCGGGCGTCGAGGGGCACTCGCCTCGCTATCCAACTCTGGGAAAGGAGGCACCCCCGGGGTGCAGGCTCGGGCGACTACTCCCACCTTCTGGCTATGACCCTACTAGGAAGTGGCAAGTGCAACTTCCGGCGCGAGGGAGTTTTGAAGCTCTAAACTATTTCTTCTAGGTAAGTGATCAGGCGTCTCAGTAAAGGGCCTGAAAACAAAACACGCAGTTCTTGAGTGCGAATTAACTCGTCTAAGGTGGACAGTCAGGTCACCTCTTCCGTAGGTGTACTTACGGGTTCGTTCCTCCCAGACGGCTCCACTGTTGCCTGGGGTAACGGAGACGGAATGAAGGAAACGCGTGTACGTCAGCCAGGAGACAGGAAACGCCTCTTGCCATTATCAATTATGGCTGCGTGGACTTCACCCGTAACTTCCGACTGGGAGTTGTTTCTCTACCCGGCTGGAGGCTTTCTCTGTGGCTGGGCTAGCCAGCGGCGCCCAGTGGGCGGGAGAGCGCGCACAGCGGCTGGGGAAAGGAAAAGGGCGGGGAGAGGGAAGCTGACACCAATGCTTCCCTCTCATTGGACAGCTGCCTTCGCTCTGGCCCCTCCTACTTATTTTCCCTAGCGAATGCCGGGTTTGCTCAGAAGTGCCGGGGCGGGGCGATTGGAGCCAGAGTGTGTGGAGGGGCGGGGCGAGTGGGGGAGGGGCGGGGGGCGGTGGCAGGGGAGCGTCGCTGTGGGAGCCGAGGACGAGAAGGAGGAGGAAGAGGAGGAGGAGGAGGAGGTGAGCGGGGATGGTGGAGTCGGGGCTCCAGACAGCAGCCTGGAGCGGGAGAGGCGGAGGGGCGCCTCTGGCTCAGTCCTGCTGTCGTCTTCTTGCCAGTCGGGCAGTCCGATGGCTGTCGCTAGTGGGAGGCCCCACACGTCCTGACAGGCGCGAGCCTCCGGGGCCGGGCGCGGCCTGAGGGGTCGGGGCCCTGGAGTCGCCGCGGCCGCTTTCCGGGGTGCTACGGCCCGGGGCCCCGAGTCGTCGGATCCGCTGCCCTCACGGGACCAGCGGGCGGGACGCCGAGAGCAGCCGGTCGCCCCTGACAGCCTGGGCCGGGCCTACTGCGGAGAGGGCGGCTGGGACAGCGCCGGAGCTCGGGCGCGGGCCCGGGGCGGACGGTCAGTGGCGCTCGGGCTGCTCCCGGCTCTGGGCGCCACCCGGCCGGGGCTGCGGGGCTGCGGGGCTGCGGGGCTGCGGGGCTGCGGGGCTGCGGGGCGGCGGGGGTGGTGGGGACGGTTGGCGCCGGCCGGGCGCGCCTGCGGGGCTGCGGGGCTGTGGGGTGGGGTCTCTGCGCCTCCCTCCCCGAAGCCCTCGGCGCTGGGCGGTCTCTTTCCCACAGACCCTGCGCGCTGAGTCGGGAATTGGCTTTGGGTGTGTTGCCCGGTGAAAGGAGTTGTGGCGGTCGAGACCGCCCTGTTCAACATGCCTGATGGCAATCTCCGTGCTGGCTGGCTTTGAGGGCTGGAGGAAAAGTAGTGTAACTCCCCGCCCCCAGCTCGGAGCGCCGGAGGCTGCAAGGCAAAAGGATTTTCCCCCAGCCCCTCGGTATCCATTGTTTTGTGCCATCCCCTCCCCCATGCCTAGGTAGAAGAATAAGGACTCCAGAGCAGTCTTTTGCCCGCCTCTCCCTGGTCTCTCTCACACCCCCTCCCCATTCCCTTTTGGAGGGTTTGTGTTAACTGTGCAAACCGGGGTTTACAAACAGGTGGAATGCATGTCTATTCGGGAATTGGAAAGAAGATGATTGTGGGCTGTGTTTTTCATCTCATTTCACCTTTACACTTGGAGATTTGATATTCTTTCTGAGGAAACCCTAGTTTGGGATCTAGACCATAATATTTTTGAGAACTCTAGGGATGCTGAAGTAAAAATTGGGTTGCAGATATGGATTGTGTGATCGCTAGCCTGATGATTGTCTCTAAGCATACACCTGTACAGTCTTATACACTCTTCATAGATGTCAGAAGTTCCAACATCTTAGAGGGATTGCCGAATCAAAAACTTTGGGTTTCGATGTTTCAGAATCCTAGGGTATACTTGTGCAACCAAGTGTTTTTGTGTTTTAGTCATCAGCACTGACAGAGACTTTTAATTTTCAAAGACCCAGATTTATTAGTACACTCTAGTCGTCACTGTCACCCCCTCCTTGGCATGGCCTTTATAAATGTCCTTGGCTAGGTATTAGAAGAAATTTAGAGATTTAGCTATTTACAATTTGTAACATTCAGTAAGTCTACAAAATAAATTACAAATATCTTTGAATTTATCAAAAAGTTCTTTTCGTATGACAGTTAAAAAATTTAGATAAATACCTAAATATTTAATCATTTTCCACACATAGTGCTTTGGCTGAGTGCTTAAAAAGTATTTAAGTATAAAGCTTTTTAAACTTATTAAGACATAAAGTATTTTTATGCTACTTCGAGTATGTATTTGCAAAGTAAAATAGACACAAATAGAAGGTTTTGTCTGAGACTTGTGTACCTTTCAAAGGATTAAATGTAACAAAGATAACATGAAATTACACTCTTGAAATCTCAGTTTGGAGTTATGGTGTGGGCCTCACATTTTCCCAAGATACTTCTTCAGTTTCTGAAGAAACTGTATTTGTTTCAGTTGTCATTTGTTTCATGATATGTCATTGTTTTTCCCTCATTACTCAGAAGTTACTATGGATTGAAAAGTGGTATAAAGAGGCACATAAATATTTTAAACCAAGATGTCCTAATCAGAAAGTAGATCAGAGCTGATTTTGGTAATTTTAGCAAGTACAGATCCTAAATTATCATCTGAATGACAAACCAGTCACATATTTGAGGCACTTTATATTTAAGTAGGAACACAAAAATTATTTTTTATATGCTTGCAGAAATTTTAAAAATATATTATCACATTGGGCCAAGGATGTAGCTGAGTGGTAGAGTATTTGCCTTATGTTTAATTTCCTAGCTTTGTAATAAGCAATCAAACAAATACATAATAGATAGCTATTCCTATGTCACTTGAGACAGGACATAATGCCTCTCCCTTTTCCCAGATATAAAGTAGAAGTGTTCTATATGAAATAATTTCATGATGGCTTCTAAACAGTTGCTGAAATACAAATGTATTTATGTGTATGAGTTTTGCTTGCATGTGTTTGTAGCACATGGCGTTCTTAGCAGAGGCTAGAAGACTCAGATCCCTGGAACTGGAGTTACGGAAGGTTGTGAGTGGCTATGTGAGTGCTAGGAATCAAACCTCCATCCTCTGGAAGAGCAGCTAGTGCTCTTAACTGCTGAGCCATCTCTCCAGCCCCAAATGTGTATTTTTTGCCTTTGACTACCCATATGTGGATAAAATTGGGATGTTTTGTGCAAGTAGCCAAATTTCAGTCATACTTGTTTTTAAAATATGCTTAATTATCAATATTTCTTGTATTTTATAATATTTCTAAAAGGCTAGTGTTTTTTTAAAAAGATAATTCACATATAAAAACTCTTAGCATTTTAGAACAAAACAGAGACCTGGGATGTTTAGATGTAAGGGTATGACTACTTGGAGGGTGAAGATTAAATGTCTGTGATGTTCAGTTGCTCTGCCCTTCACATGTTTTTCATGTATGAAGAGGTATAAAAATCTTTTTTTTTTTTTTTTTTAACCAAGATGTAATTTAAACCAGAAAAGCAACCAAACAAATAAGTTAACCTCAGTGAGTTCTCAGGTTTGTAGCTTAGACGTGGTGTGAGACTTCTTTCTTATAAAACTACCTAAATTATTAAGGGAGGGAGTTTAGATTATTAGGAAGTGTCAGTGTTTATTTTTTATTAGACTCTTAGTGATTTGTAACTCTAAATGTTTTGTAAATGAATTGACATTTGCGATTTAGCAGTAGAATGATATGTAAAGTGATAGTTGAAATGAGTCATGTAAATAGGTTGGTAGATAATTTATATCTTGTTAGACTTAACATATTTCATGCATTATATATTTTGTATTAAAAATTTTATAGTTTATGGCTAATGAACTAAAGCTTGCACATAACTATCTGCTAACTTTTTTACATTTTAACTGCTTAGTCTTCATATGCATGCCACACCAAATATAAGTTGTGCTCTATAGATCTTTATTTTCTCTTAATAAAGTAAACTTCCAATATTCTTATCTACTTGTCTAATTTTGACGTTTAAAATTTGAAGTTTTGTAAGTTACAAGGTTGTAGTGTGCTTGAACTTGGCATGTTGCAGGGTGTATAAAATGTGCCTGTTAATCAGTACAGAGTAGAGAAATCATTTGTTAAATCTGAAAAAATTTGTGTTTTAAAATAGGTACCTGTTTTAAGGTTAGTTTTTTTTTTTAAAGATTTATTTATTTATCATGTATACAGTATACAGAAGAGGGTACCAAATGTCATTATAGATGGCTGTGAGCCACCATGTAGTTGCTGGGAATTGAACTCAGAACCTCTGGAAGAACAGTCAGTGCTCTTAACCTCTGAGCCATCTCTCCAGCCCCTGGTTAAATAGTTTTTATTTGATGTATTTTCCTTTTCCTCAACTTTTTAGTAAAGCATTGTTAGTTCAGTGAAACAAAGTTGGAGCACATAAAAAGAATATTATAATTATAAAGCATGCTTAAGCTTTTGATATGGTAACGTGTAGTATGTAGTTTTCATTGTCAGGATTGAGAGAAAACCAATTAGATTTTACATTACTTCATTACAACTTAGGAAGGTCAGAAACGATAACAAAAGGTAGTGCATTCTGTACAAGAAAGGATTCTCATAGGGAAAAATGAACATACTGCTTGTATCTAAACTATTTAAGGACAGTTTTAAAGGGTGAAATTAGCCCATTAAATATACCTGAGAGATTTTTTAAATGATTTTTTGTGATATCTTTATAGCACTATGAATTTTTAATGGTTCATTATCTTATTTGTTCTTCATTGCTATTTAGATTCCTTCCATTTTAATTATATGAGTTTATAGCCGATAAACCTTTTATTTGGGGTTGGGGGATATGACTCAGTAGGTAAAGTACTTGCTGTGCAAGTTTGAGGATCCGAGCTTGGAGCCCCAGCATCAGCCTGTGTCACCCCCGCACCAGGGGAGGCTGAGCCTGGCAGGTCCTGGAGGCTTGTTCCCATAGAGTAAAGTGGTGAGCTCTAGATATGCTAGAACCTTTCTTTAAAAGAAAAAAAAGTCAGAATGAAAGAGGGAAAGGAGGAAGGTACCTTACGCTGACTTGTGTGTGCACACGCACACGCACACGCACATACCCAAACCAGTGCACACATGCCAAAAAGATCTTTAATTTTTTCTTTCTTTCCCTACTCTCACCTTCGTGACAATCTTACTTACACAATCTAAGCTAGCCTGAAACCCTGAAACACCAGACTGGTCTACAATTCAAGCCTCTTGCTTGTGTCCTGGGTGCTAGGATTGTATAGGGAGTGCCACCATACCTTGTTCTTTGATTTTTTTTTTTCTTCTAATATCCTAGAGGTAATGAGTAAATGTCTTGTTCTGATACAGGCAATTTTTAGAATTTGAAATTAATTTTATCAGTTAATATTTCAGGTTTTCTAGTTTTGTAATTCTTATATTGTCCACATTGCTTTCAAGCCTTTCTTAGTAGTGCAGTCTTTATCTTTACCTTTTCTATTATGCTAGGTAGTTCTTAATGGTTATAATTTGTGTATGTCACACTTGTATTAGTGCTGAGAATGCAGAGGTAAATACCCCTTGTTTCCCGCTTTCATTAAATAAGTGTTTGTTTAATGAATTGCACGAGTCACATTTACACAATGTGACAAGTGCTGTAACAGCTGTATCATGACAACCTCAGATGAATTAAGACTGAGACTGCCTGTATAACTGGCAGTGCTCACTGGAGGATGTGCCCTGTGTGTGGTAGCTGAACGGTAGAAAAAGAACAAGGGTTAGGCATTAGGTTCATTTTGAAAATTATGAGAACTAGCTATTTGGATTCCACTACTGTTTTCTAAAAATCCTTAAAATTTTTATTTGGTGTATATGTGTACAGACAAGTGAATATCAGAGTGTATGTGTGAATGTCAGAAGATGACATTCCAGATTTGATTCTCCCTTGTGGTCCCTGGATGTAACTCAGGCTCTGTGGCCACCTGTTTTAACCCACTGAAGCATCCATCTCTCTGGTATGCCATCCAATATCTTAAGCCCTACTGTAGATTTTTATTATAATTTATATTTTTAGTAGTTATTTCTTGTGTGCTTAATTCAGTTTAGGCCTTGAACTATAGACCTGTATTAATGTTAAGGAATATTTGAATTATTGCTTAAAACTTTTACCTAAGCAAATTTTTGATTAATATTTTAATGAAATACAAAGAACAGATGCATCAGCCTAGTTTGTGATAATTGTGAGACTTATTGATGATGTATCTTAAACATACTTAAATATTCTTTTAGGCAATACATAAAGAACGCTATTTATAGACTTAGAACACAGCCTTGTATGTTTTTATTGTGTGTACTTGGGAATTGAGTAAGTTTTTGCTGTTGTTGTTTGAGAAAGGATCTCTTTAGGTGATATAGACTGTCCTGGGATCAAGCATCTTGTCTTCTCTCCTCCCAACTATTGCGATTATAGATAGGCCTTCGCTACCACATCTAGAAGTTAAATAATTTTTATATAGTATTATTTAATATTTCTTGAAGGGTATAGTGAGACAAAAATTTGGGGTATTTTTTTCTTTTTACATTTCAGCAGTTACCATAAAATATTATATATAATATCCATGTATCTCAAAGTTATCAGGAAACTAAGAATTTCTGATACTGTCGGTTTTGGTACCACCCATGTCTCCTTTTAGAATGAATGTCAGGCCTCAGGTTTTGGAAGACTTGTGATCTCTAGATTTAAAGAATCTATATTTTCTCTTTTGGAACTTTAATCATTTTGTAATAATTTGCTTAATGTCTTTTTGCTGAAACATAATTCATGTTGAACATTGGCTGCTTGTTTTTTGTTTCTTTAATGTATTTAACAGTGTTTTGACCTTATAAATTCTTAGTAGAAAATTACTTTTAAAGTTATTAATAATGTAAAGCTCCAGAGAAACTGAATAGGCTACTCAAAAGGACAAAGATAATAAACACATTTTTGTTCTCAAATACACATTTTTAAAAAATCCATAGAACCCCTTAGGCCTTAATTTAGGTCTTTAAAAAATCTCTCATAATATGCAATTGAAATAGCTACAAAATAGTAGAAAGGCTGAAATTTCTTTCTTTTTTTTTTTTTTTTAAACTTTATTTATTTATTATTTATTTACCTTGGTGTTTGCCTGGAACTGGAACTACAGACAGTTGTTAGCTGCCATGTGGGTGCTGGGAATCAAACCTGGGTCCCCTGGAAGAGAAATAAAATTACTTTTTAAAAAATAGTCACTTTTTTTTTTTTTTTTTGCTAAGCCAGGTGCAGTGGTCTGTCTCTATAGTGCCTTAGGCACTTGGAAGGTGAAGGCAGGAAGACTGGAAGGAAGTTCAGTGTATCCTTAGTGTCATAGTCATAGTAAATTCAAGACCAGCTGGCCTGTATGAAGTTCTGTCTCAAAAATTTTTCTTCAATTTTTAAAAGCATGGTAAGTTTGGTAACTACAATGCAAAGATTTCCACAATGCTACATACAGTACTTAAAAAGTTTACTGAATAATTTTCATTTTGCCTTAATAAAAAAAATTTTGTATGTGACATATACTTGTGAAAGTGCATATCTGTGCAGAGACCTGAGGTTGAAGTCAGGTGTTTTTCCCTCTCACTCTCTACTTTATATTTTGAGATGGGGTCTCTCACTGAATTTGAAACTCACCAGTTCAACTATTCTGGCTGACCAGTGAGCTCTATGCCTTGCCTATATTTTCTTCCCCAGTGCTGGGATAACAGACATACCTCTCCATGCTGACTTTTTATTTGACTGTGGCAGATTTCAACTGAGATCCTCATGCATGCAAAACAATCATTTAATCCACTGAGCCATCTCCCTCCCCCATGCTCTAACCAAAACCCACTTATTTCCAAGGTTTCATCCGGAAAGGTGATCACAGTGGGTTAAGCATAAACCACAGCAGCAGGGAGTTCAATTTATAATGGGGAGGGTTACATTTAGAAAGTAGCATATCCAATTGGAAATTGTATGGTTCGATTTTAGTGTGTTATTAAATTATAAAGATAGTATAATGTCTGTAGCCTTTCAGTATTTTGAGTATCATTTGATGAGAGAAATTCCCTTTGTTATTAAGTTAAATTAGTCATGGCTGCTTGATGTTTCTTTTGATCTTATATGAGTGTTTTGCTTCGAGATATTTGGAAATGCACAGATATTTTTCAAATCCAAAAGATGTTGTGTATGTTAAATTAATCATTGAGCTGGAGAGTTAGCTCAGCAGTTAAGAGCACTGTCTGCTCTTGGAGTGGACTGGAGTTTGGTTCTCAGCTCCAACATGGTAGCTCATAACCATCTTTAACACCAGTTCCAAGGGATCCTACACCCTCTTCTGACCTCTATGGGCACCAGTCATGCACATGGTGCATATACATATGAAAAAACACATATATATGAGTTTTTAAAAGAAAGTTATATTAATTTATACTGTTAGGGTAGTAGAAAAGTAATATAGTTGAACATACAGGTCTTTTAAAATTTCAAAAATGGACTACCTAAATATTGATAAAAAAGCCATTTGTTTTTTAATAATAGCACATTACTAATAAGCTTCATACTTTGAAGACAATATACTCTTAACTTGCTGTTTATGGCAATTATTTTTTTTTCTGACTTTATAGAGTAATAGAAAGTATTTACGTAGTCATTTACAAAATGAAAGACTGTGGGTTTATGCATTTAAAAAATGAAGCACTAAATATAATTTAATAGCTTAAAAGTACTGAAAATAATTAATTGGGTATTTATAGTGACCTTAGCATGTGTAAGAAAATAGTAATTATATTCAGTTTCTCTTGTTTTATACTCATCTACCCTCTGGGTGTTTGGCTGGACTATGAATTAAATTGACAGATTAACAAGAGAAAAACTGAATTTAATTACATGCTAAAACAGGAATCTTACAAAATATGAGATTCAAAGACCAGGTGATTAAAGACAATATAGCATCTTTATAGATAGAATATATGTGGAATATGACATGGAATAGAAGTTGTGGGCTTCTGGGGGTGGTAGGGATTTATGTTATAGGTCTGTGACTGGAGGTATTGTATAGCAATAAAGACAACCTTGTGGTGTAAGTAAAACCAGGTAATAGTTATATTAGAAAGGGCTTGGGCTTGTACTTGAGAGTTAGAAAGCTTGGTCACAAGGCCATTGGCTTAGCCTCTAGCAATCCAAAACAAGAGTATCTCTCTTCCTGATTCTGATAACTTGTCAGTCATAATCTGATGAAAATATGCCAGTCAAAATACATTTGGGTGGCAAGCACTGGTCTTCACAAAGTCATGTTTGGATGATGTGTTCTGAGCTCCAGCAATAGCCAACATTTTAAACTTACTACCTGTTCACACAGGGAAAATTTGGGAATAAATAGGTTGTTTAGGATCAGTTTGGAGATTCTGACAAGAAAGAGTTTAAGCAGTATTTATAAGTAAATCTTTTTGCTATGTTGTTAGTGTTCCTGTGGTACAACAACTTTTCAGATAATGTCTGATCATGGTACCTGATGTTGAGATTTTGCTGTGGCATCTTACAGTTTATACACATGGTAAATTAGGGTTGTACAAGAGAGTTGTGGTCCCAGTTAAGGTTTGTGTTGTGGGTTGCTAAATAGGAATTTTCAGCTCTTTGTTTCAAATTTGTGCGTCTGGAATCTAAGTTACTTATAAAGTGATACAAATTTTCAGGTTAAACTTCCACTTATTAATAATAATATAATTATATTGTTAGTTGGTATATTCATATATACCAAACTATTAGTATTTTGCTTTCTTTTTTTTTTAAATTTTTTATTTGTTTGCCTTGGTGTTTGCCTGTACCTGGGAACTGGAGCTACAGACAGTTGTGAACTGCTGTGTGGTTGTTGGGAATTGAACTCAGGTCCTCTGGAAGAGCAGTCAGTGTTCTTAACCTCTGAGCCATCTCTTCAGCCCCTTATTTTGCTTTCTTACCAAGGAATGGGGGAAAAGTAATTTTTGAAAGTGCTATATATTTGAATTCTTGACGTTCTAGTAAATGTAAACATATAGAGAAAACTTTCATGGGTAGAAATTCTTTTAAACCCTGTGAAAACTAATTCTATCTCAGACTCACGCAGCTATGTAAGGTTGCATTTCTTCAGCTCTCTTGAGAACAACAGTGCTTATTTAAGTATATTAATATCACATATTTCCTTGTTGTTTGGACTACTACTTTAGCCTTCTGATCTGGCAGAGTCTTTTAAAAGCCTTTTCCTTGAAAAGTAGTTTTATGTCATTTGGAAACTGTGGTGATATATATTTAATAAATTTATTTATATATTTAATAAAATTAGTCTGGAATATTCACCATAGGAAACAGGAGTTGCTTATTTTTATCCTTAAATTATTTAAAAGAATAAAGAGCTTTTAAGATCTTTTTGAATAGTAACAAAAAACTACACCATCTTTAAGGTAGTCATATAAAAATCTTGAGTGAAGGAGAGTAGCCTATAACATATATGAGACGGGTTTATTATATATTTTTGACCACATCTAGCAAATGTTTATTGATTTATGCTTATTTATACTAAAAGCATTTCTAACATTTTATTGTGAAACACTTCATTTAAAATTGCTTCTTTATGCAAGGAGTGAGATGTCCAGAATGCTGTATAAAACTTAGCAAAGCCAGGTGTGATAGTGCATATTGTAGTCCTAACACTTGAGGGACTGAGGCAGCAGGATCAAGAGTTAGATACCTGCCTGGATTGCATAGCAAATTCCAAGTCATCCTGGAATCTGTAAAAGGCCCTACTCTAAAAGACCAAAACAACTACCAAAATTCCCAAAGTATAAGTTGAACATTTGTTAATTATTCTTATTCAATAAATACAACTTCTGAAATATTCCTTTAACTACTGGGACATAACTGAAAAAAGATAGGTTGGTTCCTATTTACTCATTACCTTTAAATGGAAGAATCTTACCTGAGAAGTATATACTACAGGGTGTTGAATGCTCTGACATTGTTTTTTTCCTTCTTTCTCTCTCTCTCTTTTTTCTTTCCCTGTTTCTTTCTCTCCCTTCCTTCCTTTTCTTCTTTTTCTTTTTTTTTAAATTATTATTTTATGTTTTTGAAACAGGGTCTCACTCTGTAGTCTTGGCAGTTCAGAAACTCACTATGTAAACCCAGCTGGCCTTGAATTCAATAGAGATCTGCCTGCCTCTGCCTCCCAAGCTCTGGGATTAAAGAAGCCACTAAGTCTGGATGACAGTGTTTTTTGGGTTTTTTTTTGGATTTTTGTTTTGTTTTGGTAAGTTGGTTTTTAAACTAATGAAGAAGAAAATAAAAAAAAAAAAACTTAGGAAGAAAGCCTGACTATGTAAAGAAGTCAATATAATAAAGCATTTAGGAACTTTATTAAAGAACTTAATTTATATAGTACTTCAAGTCAAAGTTACACACTTTCTACAAGTGTTATTCAAAGGTCATAAAATGATCTAATTCATAAGTGGACAAACATGTTTGGGGACATTAGTACTTTAAAAGACCAATTTAATTCAATTATGAATATTAAAATTTTAATTAACAAGGATATCTTCATTTAATCAATATTTATTACATTTTCTTCACACATTGTGGCTGTGTTAAGTGCAAAGTACTTGCTATGCACTTAGAGACAAGCAGGTAAAGCAACACAAAAATGTGCTGGAAAGCATAAAGGGAAGACAACACAGGCCTTGAAGTACGGGGATCAGGAAGGTCTATCTGAGAGAAATCATTTATGCATAAATCAACCCCAACCTCCTATTTCTCAACAATTACCAAATCCTATTAATTTCTTCTCCAAAATCTTCACCTGACTTCAACCTCTCTGCATTTCCAATGCCAATAGTGGCCACAAGGCACACTCTGAACCTACTCACAATCAAGTAGGAATAGGCAATTCTTCCCTAGGGCTTTCTTGCCTGCCTTACCATATCCACCCCCATTCTGTTCTTAACATAATCACTGTAATTAGAGTGATCTTTCAAATAATTAAACCTAATAGGTTACTGTCCAAACTAAAACACTTAGAGGTAGTCCTCAAGATAAATCCTAAAATATTTAACAGTAATTTAAATTACTAACCCTAACCCTGCTTACTTTTACCATGACCCTACTATTATACACTTTACACTTATCCAGCCAGTACTGAGTTATTTTTGTTATTGTTTACAAATTGTAAAAGGAGTATTGATCATTGTAATATATTTAACAAATGTTCAGTGTAGAGATAAAAGTAAAAATCACCCTTAATTGAAGGATAGCATCACTATCATTTGTTGAGTGTTTTCCTAGACTTTTAAATTTTTATATATTTCTGAGTGATTAAAAGAAAAATTCCAGGTGAGATGCATATAAAACAGAGCATTAATATGCTTTTCATGCAAAGGATCCTATAATCAAGTAACCCAATATAAATGAAGCCCTATGGTCTGTAGACATGGCTCAGAAGTTGAGAGTACTTGTTGCTTTTCTAGAGGACCCAAATTCAATTTCAAGCACACGTTATGCAGCTTACAGCCAGTATAGTTCTAGTTCCAGGGGATCTGACAACTTCTTTTGGCCTCTGTAGGCACCCACATACTCATGTAGACAGACAGACAGACAGACAGACACACACACACACACACATCTAAAAAGAAGTAAAGGGGCTCACACTTTTCGTTCTGACAGGAGACCAGGCAAATCACATAAACATATGAACTTTTCAGTATCATTAGACTGTTGTCATTGAGTAATATGGACCCAGTGAACCCCAAGTATTTTGATGTTTTTAATGAGAAGTAGGGATGTAGTCTTTTAATGAAAAATTCTCACTGATAAAGCTGTAGTCATTTCAGGAAAATTAAAACTGTATTATGTGTTAAACACAATGTGGCTATCAGACATATTTTCTCTGAGTATTAAAAAATAGATTTGCTTGCTAATAATGTAGATTAAAGTTGTACTTTATATGTAAGATTGATGGTAAATAATCTGAAAGATTGGGAATATAAATTAATGGAGAGTCTTTGAGAGAAGAGTGCTGCCTATAAAAATTTTAAATGTATATTGGTTTTTAGCTCACCTTTCAGCAATGTATCTTGCAGAAATAATAGTTCTGATGAAAGAATATTTATGGCAGGTAATGGCTTTATCTGTTTTGGCAAAAATTTTTTTTTAATATAAATGAGGAAAGCAATTAGAAACAGCCTATACCTGGGTTGATTCAGGAATAAACTGATGTAACCATACTATAAGTCATAGCAATAGGAAAGGATGAGATATAAAAAGGGTCCAGAATTTACTGTATATATGAAATTCTAATGTATCATACATTTATACTGTGTATGATAACTAATGTCTACAAATATTCCAGTGGATTATACTGTATTTTAGTGTCCTGAAGTTTCCAGTGTTTTTTTTTTTTTTTTTTTTATGCACACCATAGTAATAAGTACCCTTTAATACAATTACCTTAAATACTAAACTTTTATAATTTGGAGAAATATATTTTTTTCTGAGAATTAGTATTTATATGACCCATGAAATACAGAAATACACTTTCGTACATAGTGGTCAGAAAAAAAAAAATCTAACATCATTGTTTTCAGTAGCAGATTCCTTAAGGTTTCTAAAGGCAGTTTAGTAGTTTTTGTCAACGCATGATTAATGCACTATGAAGAAATAAGTGTTTATTCAAAAGAAGAAATATAAACTCTCTCTCCTACTCTAAAACTTCTGCTTAGTTTTGGGGTTTTTAAAATTCTAAATAAAAAATTTATATATATGGTTGTTTTACATACATATATGTATGTGTACGATGTGTAAGCTGGGTGTCCATGGAGACCAGAGGAAGGTATTTGGATCCCCTGGAACTGATGTATGGTCAGATGGGGGTGCTGTGAATTGAAACGGGTCTTTTGAGGGAGCAACAGGTACTCTTAAATACTGAGTAACTCTTCAGCACTCATTTTGTTTATTCTTTGATATTTTCATATATGACTACAAAGTATTTAGGGACACCCTCCCCCTTTCTCCAAATCTTCCTGGACTCCCCTGATGTCCCCTCCTAATTTCCTATTTTTCTGTTTTTGTTTTTTTCCAAACTCCTGAATTCAGTTAGTGATACTCAAATGTGCATGTGCGTAGAGCAGCATCCTCTGGAGCATGAGTAACCAACCTATCATGGGCTATACTGCTGAAGAAAATTGACTGTACCACAGCTGGCCACCAGCTGCCAATAGTACCTTTAGTAGGATAGGGCTTCCTGAACATTGTTTCCTGGTGCTGTAACTGTTGACTGGTTAGGTCTTGTCCAAGTCTTTTTCTAAACAACTGTAGCTGCTGTAACTTCTTGAGTATAATATGCTGTTAGGTCCAGAAAACAGTTTTATTGTAATCCTCCACAACAACTGGCTCTTAAAATCTTTCACTTCTTCTTTTGTGCTGTTTCCTGAGCCTGGTAGAGGAGGAGGTATGATTTAGGGTGGAATATGCCACGGTCACTTACTCTGCAGTTTGACTACTTGAGAGCCTCTATATTCATTATTGTCTGCTGCATGAAAAGCTTCTTTGATGAGGGATGAGAATTGTACTGTTTTGGATATCTGAATAAGTATTTAGATGGCAGTTTAGTACTATTACCCTTGAATAATATAATAGTAGGGCCTGTGGTCTCCTAAACCATGCGTTCTTCTTGATCAGTTTTCTAGTACCAAGTATGAGTTCTCTCCTATACAGTGGGCCTTAAGTCCAATTTAAAAAAAAAAAAAATCTATTGGTTACTCCTGTAGCATTTATACCACTGTTGCATCCATGGGCAAATGTTGCCAGGCTAGTCATTATTGTAGCTCACAGGGTTCACAACAGAGTGTGACTTGGTGGCTTTCTCTCCTACTAGCCAGCAAGCACTTTCTAGCACTGAGAAAGCAGAGAGGAATCTTTCAGATCAGTTTGATTTCTCCATATGCTGTGGTCAAAACATAAATGTCTTACCATCAAGTGTTAATGACTATCTAAGAGCAATGGCAATAGCCTGTATTATTTTGGGAGTCCCTAGGACCTTCCTCCTGACTAACAACTCCACAGGATATCCCACACCTGACACTAGACTTTTTACTAACCTATAGCTTTTGGGAAGGGCATTTTCCCTGTGCAGCTCCAATTAACCATATAAATATATTTATAAGCTCTCTCTGTGTACATGCACGTATGTGCATACATATGGCTTATAAAACAGTTTCCTTACACTTTTTCAGTCATCCTTATTCTTATCTCCCCTTTCTCGATCCTTTTCCCCATTGCATCTCTCTCACTCCCTCTTTGTGTGTATGGTGGTACACATGTGATCTAATCTGAGACTTTTAAAGTGAACACATTAAATTTACCTATATTATGACACCCTCTTTTACAACTGATTGAGATAAGTTGTAACAGATATAAAGATATAAAAAAGTTCACATTAAAGATGTAAGCATATATCAATCTCTTTATCCTATTATCTTTTTGTTGACCATTCACCATTGCCAGGAAGTGTAACATTCACATTGTATTTGGCAATCACAACTTTTTAATAGTCTTGATACCACTGCTCACAGCTTGTCTTTTTGCCTTAGCTGTATCTTGGCTGAACTTTCAAGGTCAGTTCATGAGAACAGTATTCTTTGAATTTTACATATTTGCTAGTTTAGAGCTGTTGTTTTAATTCTGGACTATAGTTAGTCTGGATATATATTTTTTGGGCACACTTTCTTCCCTGAAGAATTTAGTTATTGATTTTTATCACTAGTTACTCTTTCCTTTCTGTGGTTCTGAATATGGAACATGAATATAAATATGAATTGTTCTTGCTCACTACAGTCTTGAAGGTATAGTAAGAATTTTTTTCAGTTTATTTTCTAAACACCAAATGGGAATCTTACAGTTTTGAATACTACATGGAGTTAGTGTCAGATCCCATAGGTTAAAAGGCTCAGTGTCAAAAGACTGCCCCTTACTGTAAGCACCATTCTGGCTAAACAGATTTCTAGCCAACTAGCTATAAATTCCATTCTTAGGTAAATGAATCCCAAAAAAGGTTCATAGAACTTGGGGGATTCTATTTTTGATTATTGGTTTAGTATAAAGAATATAGCACAGAAAGATCAAACAGAAGAGATGTATTAGGCAATATGGGGGAAAGGGTATGAATATTTAATTTCTTCTCAGCACTTTAGTATATTCACCAAACCAGACATTCTGCAGGCCCTGTAGTTTAGAGATTCTTACAGATGTTTCATTACATAGGTATGATTAAATGAGCCGTTGGCCACTTGTTATTAAGCCAGTATCCAGCCCCTCTTGTGTATGAGTGGAAAGGTAGGACAGTTTCATTAGCCTTACCAGATAATTGAAGGTAATTTTTGAAGTTAATATATAGTATTTGTAAGACTGTATCAGTGAACATTTTCTAGCTTTTTATTTAGAAATAATAACAGACTCATGGGAAATTACCAAAAGCATATCACCTGGCTTCTCACAGTGTTGGCATCCTACATAATTATAGTACAATGTCAGTATCAATCTGGAGTTGACATTGATATAACACTATTAATTAGATTATAAAACAGCATACATTCTTTGATATATTCATTGGGTGTGTGTATAGTTTTACATATTTTTATCTCAGAAACAGATTTGTTTAACTACCATTATAGTCAAGAAAGATACTTTTTGATCAGAAACCAGTTCTCCTTCCCCCTTTGTTCTGTTCTTAAGAAACCATTTCTATAGTTTTGCTATAGGTCTATAGTTCTTAGAACATTTGCTAAGAATGTTCTATAAATGGAATTATATAGTATACCATCCCCTTTTTTTGAGCTTGATATTTTTACTAGGCATGATACCCTTGAGTTCCAGGTTGTTACATAAATCAGTAGTTTGCTCCTTCTCATTGCTCTGTAGTCTTCCCTTGGGTAGATATATCAGGGTTTGTCTAACTAGTCATTAAAAGACATTTGGGTTATTTCCAGTTTTTGCCATCATAATATTCCTATCAACAGTGGTGGACAGATTTTTGTGTCAACATGTTTTTTAATTTTATAGGAATAAATGCCAAGAACTGCACTTGCAAGATTTATGATGTTTATGGTACAGTGTGTGCTGTTTTCTAGGTAACTGTGCCCACACTGTTTTGTCTTCATACTATAGCATGCAAAATATGTGTTCTTTCCATAATTGCTTTAGCATTTTGGAGTGATCTTGGTGAAATTTTTACTTTAGGTTTCTGCTAGATATGTAATGATGTGTCATTATGATTATCATTTTTATAAACTGCACTGTGTTGGCATTTTGTATATGGTTGTGGGTAAATGAATTATTTTTCCTTCTGAAAGAACATCAGATATTTGTAACGTGTACACCCAGTTTTCAGTTGGTGCTCTGAATTCTCCTCCCACTTTATTGTCTTCTTGGTTGTCTTCCTTCAACCTAACCTGCTCTGTGTAGTCCTTTAGGTCTTTTCATCCTTGGCCTTCTAAATTCTCTCAATTTAGTTTAATTAATTTAGGAATAAAATATAGATTACCAAATGTGATTGGGGAAAATATATAATTTGAGAGGTTGTTATTACAAGTTGATACCTGAACTTCTTAGATGCTAAATTTATTTGCTTTTGGTTTATGTCTTTATCTATTCCTTTTATTTCTTTCTTCAAAAGTTCTCATCTTGTCAACAAATAATTTGCTAAAGGTTCTCATCTTGTCAACAAATAAATTTGCTTCTGCCCTTCTACTAGTTTAATTGGAGATAACAATACTTAAACTGCTTTCTGCTTCTCTTATCTCCAAATAAATAAGCTTTCTTTGAATCCATTCCAATCTTCTTGAAAAGGAAAAATTTTACCCCCTAAGGCTAAGTATTCTGCTGTATGAATAACCCTTTTTAGTAGTCCTTCCATGTTGTAAGAAGCTGAGCCAACAGCTTTAAGAATTATTATCTGTACCATGGTGCATGTATAGAGGTCTGATAACCACTCTGGTGGGTTCTTTTTCTTACACTTTTGCATGTGTTCCAGGGATCAATTCTGGTTACCAGGCTTGAATGGTAAATGCTTTTGCTCACTAATAATCATCTAATCTTTCTGGTTCCTATACTGCTTCTTTGACAATATTTTTACTTGGTTCATGTGTATTACTATTCTTTTTTTTTTTTTTTATGAGCCCTTTTTTTTATCTTCTTCCCATCCCAGAATGTTTATCTTCTCCAAAAGTACCAGTATCTTTCTTTATTCATACTTTATGTATATATTTTTTATTACATTATTTAACACACTGTGGTTGTACTTATATCCCTGCTGTCTCTCATCCCATTTCAAACACACTATCTCTCCTACTCTCAACACCTAAGACCTCATCCTACTTTCATTTTTTTAATTTATTTTTTTTTGATAATTTCATGCATGGCTACTGTATTTACACAATTTCTACTCTGCCTCTCCTCACTCCAATTCTTCCTATGTGCCAAAGATTAGTACAGCTGGATCATATAGCAGATCTACTTTTAGCTTTTTGAGAATTCTCCACAGTGGTTTCCACAGGGATGATACTTGTTTGTAAAACCCCTGACAGGGATTTCTTTTTTTCTTCATCTCTATCAGCGTTTGTTGTTGATTGTTTTTCACTTTTCTAACTTATGTAGTATAAAATCTCAAATTTTCATTTCCCACATTGCTAAGGATATTGAATTTTTAAAAAGATAACTTTGTAGCCACCTTTATTTTTTTCTTGAGGATTCTGTTCAGATCCATAGCCTAAGTTTTGATAGGGTACTTTTATTTTTTTGATTCTCTGTTTTTTGAAGTTCTCTACATACTTAAATGTTAATTCTCCATTGAATTATAGCTGAGAAAAATTTCCACTCTGTGGACTTCCTCAGTTTCTTTTGCTATACAGAAAGAAGCATTTTAATTTTAAGAAGTCCCACCTTTTGCCTTATTTCCTGAATCCTATTCAGAAAAACCTTTCCTGTACCTGTATCTTGTAGGGTACTACTTGGTTTTTCTTTTAGTAGTTTCAGAGTCTCAGGCTTCACATTGAGGTCTTTGATCCACTTTAATTGATTTTTGTGCAGGATGATACATACGGTTCTAATTTTAGAGCATCCAAATTTTCCATCACCATTTGTTGAAGATGCTTTCTTCCTCCAGTGTGTATTTTTGGCATCTTTGTCAAATATGAGATAGCTATTAATTATGTATAGTCACTTTTGGGCTTTCTATTTTATTCCATTGACCTACATGTCTGTGTTTGAGCTAATACCATGTTGTTTTCTTATTATAGTTCTGTGATATAGCTTGAAATCTGGTATAGGACTCCCTCTAGTATTCCCTGTTCCCTGTGCTTTGTTTTTTTGGGATCTTTTGTGACTGTAAATTTTAGGATTTCACCTTTTCTACTTTGTAAGAATGTCATGCATTGTTTGTTTGTTTTTGTTGTTCTTGTGTTAAATTTGTTAATGGCTTTTGGTAGGATATTTATTTCTACAATATCTGTGGACTTACAATCTTGGGAGGTCTTTCCATCTTATAGTGTCTTCCTCAAGTTTCTTTTTTCAAGACTTAAAAGTTTTCATTGTAGAGATTTTTCCCCCTCTTTAGTTAGGTTTATTCACAGTATTGTAAATAGGAGTGTTTACTTTTGATTGTGGTGTTTGATCATAACATAGTAACTGTATCTAGGACAATATTGTATCCTGCAACTTTGCTGAAAGTGTTGATCTCCTTTGTTTGTTTTGTGATAGGGTCTCTATAGAGCCCTGGCTTTCCTGGAAGACCAGGTTTGCCTAGAACTCACAGAGATCTGCCTGCCTCTGCCTCCTGAGTGCTGGGATTAAAGGTGTACACCACCATGCCCAGATAGTGTTGATCATTTATAGAAGTCGTCTGGTAGAAATTTGGACTCTTATGTATAATAGAAAATCATCTACAAATAGGGATAATTTTACTTTCTATGTGTTTTTTTTTTTTGGTATTTTAAATTTCCTTCTCTTATGCTAGGTAGTGCTTGGAGTAATATATTGAAAAGGCATGGGGATAGTAGTCAGCTGTGTTTTGTTCCTGTTTTTAATGGGATTTGAGTTTTTCTTTATTTGGGATAGTGTTGGCTGTGGGTCTGCCATATGTAGTCTTTAATGTGCTGAGGCGTCTTACTTCTAGTTCTGCTCTACTTAGGGTCTTTATCATGATGAATTTTGTTATTTTTCATTGGGATTAATCAGGACAACTTATGGACATGGGTGTGGAAATATCCACTGGAACATGAATAGTTCACTAGTGGCTATCTTCTGAAGGCAATGACTTCCTTTCTGCTAGTAGCAGTTCACTACCTTTGATCTATCAGCTTAGACATAACTCTGGGTCTGTGTTTCTTTCATCTTTTTTTTTTTTTGATTTTTGTTTCTAGAATGTCTTGTGAAATATTCCTATCTTCTGTTATCTTTGTTTATTTTAAAGCAGTGGCTTAAAAAATATACTGAACTTAGTATCTCATTTATGTAATAAATTTTTGTAATATAAAGCTCATAATTTAAAAAAAAAAAAAGCCTAATCAATTGATAAGTGAAATAGGCGGAAGTTTCTGTCCAGCCAGAAACTCTCAAATACCTGGCTGCTTTCCAAATAATTGACTCAGAGGCTTAATATGACAGTAAATACTGGGCCAGTAGTTCAGGCATATTACAACTATCTCTTATACTTAAATTAACCCATCATTCTTATTTATGTTTAGCCATGTCACTTTGTATCTTTTCTCAGTCCAGTATTCTCATCTTGCTTCCTCCTCCTCTGTCTGGTAACTGCTTTTCTGCCTTTCCTCTTCCCAGAATTCTCCTAGTGTGGTTGTCCCACTTTTGCTTCCTCCCTGGCTACTGGCCAATCAATATTTTATTAAGCCAATATGAGTAACATCTTTATAGTGTACAAGAACATTTTCCCACAGCAGAGAAATATAAAAAAATTTATTCTATATGTCAGCATGTGGATGTTATGACACAGTGACAGTTGAAGAACAGTGATGCATCTAGTACACATTTTTAATGTTAATATGAAAATTCTCAAGCACAACACTAGAAAAATATAAAACATGCACATATAGCACCACTAATAGCTTTAAGTATAAACTGGTATAGAATTATGATTGTCAGTCATGTCAGGTACAAGTAAACCTTAGGTTTCTTTTTTTTTATTATTATGAATAAAGAAGTCACATTTTCTATCCTTGTATATCCTTATTCAAGGTCCCTTTCCCCTCCCACCACATCAGGTCATTCTCTCTTCTCCACAACTCCCCATTCCCCCCATGGGCAGGCGGTCCCAAGGTTCCATGGTCCCAATATTGCTTAGTTCAGCCTCTACTCCTGGCAGATCCAGTTTTCTCCCCCCAACATCAAGACTGAGTCAGGTGTTCCTCTAGGGGGAGTGGGATCCAAGGAGTCAGTCCAAGGTGTTCTGGTGTTTCTGATCCCAAGCTGTTCAGCGGTTGTAAACCTTAGGTTTCAAGTTAAAGTTGTTTCTCTCTAGGATATATACATTACTTTTATAATTTAAGAAGTTCAAAAAACAGTTGAGACTTATATGTAAAATGGATAAAGGTTCTAGGTAATTATAATAGTTTTTCAATCTAGTTGGCATTTGAAGACTATATACTATGCTAAGATTGTTCTTGTGTGTATATTCTGTCCATTACATTCCTAAACATTGGTACACCCTAAGTGAATTTAAGAAATCTCTCCAGTAAAAGTAATTGGATTTTACTCTTATTATTTTTGGCATGGGCTATTGAAGTGTTTTCCAAATTTGGCCCTGCACTGGAACTACCCAGAGAACTCTGTAAACATACAGATTACTCCTTACCACATATACTCATGTGTTAACATCCTTGGGTTAATTCCTAGGATTGCTAAGGTCCCCAAACAGTTATTATCATTTGGCATTTATGGGACATACGAGAATGTATTATTGAATTTTTTTTTTTAACTATTTCACTGCTTGGATAACGTCTGATTTATAAAAAAAATAATTTTGAATTGTATCAGATATAAATCTAAAAGTTTGCCTGTGATTATACCCCCTTTTCCCTTTATTTTCTCTTTATACTTACCTATGTTCTACCAGAATATTTTTAGATCATGGAGTCTGCAAGGTAAAGTCTAAATTGTGAAACTTGTGAAACAAGCTTTTCAAGATTTGACAACCTATATTTCCAGTTATATCATGAGCCCTGACTTTCAGTCATGGGAAAATTATGATTCTGCAGTGCTTTCATGGTTTCTCTTGTGCTCAGGAAGCTGATGCTCATAACAAGCAGAAACAGGTGGATCTTTGTGGGTTCAAGGTCAACCTGGTCTACACAGTGAGTCCTAGGACAGCCAAAACTACATAGTAAGAGCTTGTCTTGACAACTTTCTCCAAAAAAATAACTGCTCAAGAACAGAGGAAGGAAAAATATGAACAAAGTGCAATGATGTTTTTGTATGAAAATGTCAGTGAAATCCATATTTGTACACTAAAAATATCTTAAAAGATGATCAGTACTTTCTCGTTAAAAAAAAAATCAATCATATATCAACCTAATGCCAGGGGGAAATAGATTATATAGTACAAACTTATCATCTTTCCAACCATCTACTCACTCATGTGCTGTTTACTATGCCCCTATGAGTAAAATCCTACACAGTATCTGGGGTTCAGTGGAAAAGATAAAATTCTTACCTTCAGTGATTTTAAGTAAGAAAAAAAAAACAAGTTGCAAAATTGTACAAACAGAGAAACTGGAAGTGTGATGAGCAAAATGAGGTTCAAAGTTCAAGCATTTTTAGTACAGTCTACTATACTAAGCCTGTATAATATACTCATAGTTATTGGGCAGGAAAACAAAGTTTAATGTTGGTATAAGTAACAAACAGAAAAATTGAATAAAAATTGAAAATTGAGATATGGATCTACTTTAAGGAAGTGGATTTTAGTTTGAAGAGGTAATGTATCAGGAATGAAATGAGTACAATTCAAGTTTGATATATATATTGTTAGAATATTTGGAGAAAAGTCTTTGAGATAAAGTTGAGGAAGGATGCCTTGATATATATTATCTTTTCATACTGATGTGTACTTTAATAGATGTATGTAATAACTTTGGGGGATAGACATGTAGGCAGTTCAATATTAGAGTATCTAGCATGTGTGAAACCTAGGTTGGTCCCTGGCATCACAAAAGATAAACCAAAAAATACTCAGTGCTTTTTAAAAGAAAGTTGAAACAGAGTTGAAAGTTGAAACAGAAGTTGGGGAGTGAGATAAGATGTTACAATGAGAACTAGAGGGGATATCAGAATAATGTAATAGTTTAACTTAAAGTTTTATTTATTTAAAGAATGGGCACTTCCCAAAGTGCCACTAAATAATTCGTATTTAATGTTCGTATTTGGTAGATAATAATAGACTTTTGTAATTTTCTGGTGATATATTTCTAAGATGATGATACAATTTAATCAGTTTTTGGCAGTTTAGTAGAGAACATGCAGTTCTCCAACACTGTGCTTCAGGTGTGTTTGGTAGGTTAACCACAATTTGTGAAACTTGTCAGTAACAGGGTTTCATTTGTAAGTTGCAACAGCCCCAGACAGTTTATTTGATATAAAAGAACTATAGTTTTAGTGTGTGACATCAGGCTTAGGAATTTGAAATATTGTTGATGGGGCTCATGAAGCAATGATAGAAGAAGAAAGAGAAAGGATTAAATTCATGGAACGTGAGGAAATTAGGGGAAATGACTTAGTATTATAACATAATAGGCCCTCAGAATTTACAGCATAATATAAAGATCCTTAACTATAATGTCCCTTTCTCTCTTAGTCACAACTGAGAAACGGTCTTCTCCCTTTAGCTCTTCTGTTTTAGTGTTCTTGGATCTTTCAGCCCTGTTTCTCATTATGGAAAATCCTTTGATGATTTCTCCCCTTACATGAATATAAGCACCTTGAAAGTAGGAAACAGGACTGTTCTTAATCAGTACTTACATAGTGCTTCCCACATGGCAAGAACTTGGCTGGCATATTCTTTCCCTAGGATTTTACTTGATGGTGTCATCTCATGACTCTGCCCAACCCCATATCTCGAGTAATTTTTAAGTTTTATAACATTTTTACATTTAGGTCTTTGATTAATTTTGAGTTAATTTTTGTGTAAAATTAATTTAGGGCATGGGTTTTTAAAAATAACTTTTATTTTTTGCAGTACTAGGATTGAACTTAGGACCTTATGAATGCTAGGTTATTACTCTACCACTGAACAGTGTTCGCGCTCTCCCGCTTTCCGTTCCTTTGTAATTTGAAACTAACAGCTGCTAGATTAATTGTAGTGGAATAGTTTGACAATAGTGCTTGAACCTTGTATAAAGTTTATAAAACAAGGAAATAATCCTAAGAGAAGAATTTCCAAATAAGGAAGTTTGTGGATGGAGGAAGAAAATGCAGAATTTACTGAGTTTAGTTGGTCTTCTTGCCCTTTATTTGTGCTACCTAGGGGCTTAGAGCTGCTAGGTAATGACTGTTTCCAAATTACATTCCCAGCACATACACACATACATGCCACAACATGCTTATGGAGGTCAGAAGTCAGCCTTGCCAAGGATTTAACTTGTTCATTACTGTTTGTGTTAGTGTTGTGTGCATGTGGTTGATTTACATATAAGTATTTTATTTTTTGAAGCTAATGCAAATACATTTATGTTTTAAATTTTGGTGTAAATTTTTGTTTCTAGTTTATTCTAAGACTGAAGTGGATTCATTTAGTAATTTAAAGGAAGTTTTGGAAGTTCCTTTCAGTGTCATCATTTCTACAAAAGAAAGTATATTTACTGTGTATGTGTGATCCTGCTCCCTCTTCTTTTTCCCTCCCCCTTTTATTTTTGCCTAGCTAGGATTTTCACAACTATGTAGAACATGTGTGGTAAGAGGTAAATGAATTTTCAGCCATATTCTTGAAGGTTTTTATATTGCTATTAATGAAAGTTATTGACCTGTATGGCTTCTTGTACTTTATAACTCACTTATCAAGTTTTGATATATAGGACTTTGTCCCCAAAATGATTATTTCTTGAGTGAGATTATATAGAATTGATAATTCTTTTTTAATATTTTGAGTTTTTCATTGGGATATCGTGAGTGGGAACTATCACCTTGAACTGATATTCTTATTTGGATATTTCTCACAATTCATCAGTACATCTGTGGCTGATGGTTTTCTCTTTTGGAGGGTTTTAAACTGTGCTTCCAATTTCTTTTTAATTTATAATTATTCAGATATAATTAATCTTGAGTTTTGATAGTATGTGACTTAAAAGAGTTTATCATGATTTTATCTGTTGTTGAGTGTCATTACAGAGTTGTCTTCAGTGTTCTGTTGTCCCTGTAATGTAGGATCTTCAGTGAGATCCTCCATTTGATCTTTGTCAGAATTGATAGATGTTTATCAGTTTTAGGAATTTTTTAAAAATTGAGTTTCTGCTTTTTTAGCTTGGATTTCATTTGCTTTTTCCAAGTATCTGGATTTGGGAATTTAAATTAACAGGATTATATTCTCTAATATTATCATTCAGGGATGAATATTTCCTAGTAAGCTGCTGGTTACATTTTATAGATTTTGATATACTTTTATTTTGAGAATATGTATTTAGTGCTTAGTATTTTCTTGGAGACTTGACTATCTTTATATGAGCTCTCTTTCTGTCCCTAGTAATGTTATTTTGATACTGATTGGTTCATTCTAGATTTTCATTGATTAATATTTACATGGTATCTTTTCCCATAGTTTATTTTAATATGTATTTTTAATTCTTTGAGAATTTCATACATGTTCCCCTTCTCCACTCCTTAATATGTATTTTTAATTCTTTGAAAATTTCATACATGTACCCCTTCTCCACTTCAGTTCTTCCCAGTAGCTTTTCCATTTCTACCTCTCAACTTTTTTGTTTTGTTTTGTTTTGTTTTGTTTTTTTTAACTCAAAGTCTAGTTAGTACTGCTTGTATGCACACTGGTGTTTGACATCCTCTAGAGCATGGACAGCTGTAAGGAGATATACCTGTTAAGAAAACTGGCTCTTCCTCCCTCTGCTATCAACTACCAATAGCTTCTCCACTAGGGATAGGAATTCATGAGCCCTTACCCCATCCATACTGGCTTGATCTTATGCTGGCCTTTTTGCAGGCAACCATAGCCACTGTAAGTTCCTACATACAGTGGCTTTGTCAGGCCCAGAAAATGCTGTTTCACAGCAGTCTGTCCTCCAATTACTGGCTATTAAAATTTTGTACCCCCTTGACTTTGATCTTAACTGAGTCTAGGAGGGAGGATGCACGATAGAGATGTCTCACTTAGGGTTAGGTACTGTACTGTCATTTATTTGGTGCATGGTGACTAGTTGTGACTCTATACTAACCACTATCTTTGGCAAAAAAAAGTTTTAATGAGGGTTGAGAGCTGCACTAATCTTTGGGTATAAGCATGTTTGGCAGGCAGTTTGCTTCTGTGCCCATTTAGTAAACTAATAGTAGATTCTCTTCTGTGAATGATTCAGCCCTGGCTTCTGAGTGTCTAGTACCAGGCATGAGAATAGTCCTCTGGAATGGGTCCCAAGTCTAATTTATAACTGCTCTATGTATCTTTATTGACTTTCTTATAGATTATTTATGGCACTTTAAAAATTATTCTAGCTGTCTCTTAAATTGTGTATTGCTATGTGGGAACTGCTTAGATTTAACATTGTTATGCTTGGATTTAAATGTGCTGACTTATAATCTTTATATTCTCTGCTGCTCTATGGATTACCTGAGCATTATCTTAAGGACTTCATCTTATGTGTAGTGATTGTATATGTCTTTATATTATGTCCTCCTCCTTGTGATATGGCTTATAGTATTTGTTCTTAAAATTTTATCACACTTAATTTTATCAGAATTTTACCATTACAAGTAGAATGTACTTAGCATAGTTGAAGTCTTTTCCTTTTTATGATACTGTCTTCTTGACTGTTACTGTTCATGTGTTAATAACCATCTATGCTTTCAAAAGTCAAACATAATTGATAAAACTGAAGAAGAAAAATATCTCTTACTTTCTCCATTGGTCTTTCATTTCTTTTTTTTTTTTTAAATTAAATTATTTTTTTCTATTGAAAGTAGGTTCTTTTCTCATAAAATACATCCTGACCACAGTTTCCCCTCCCTCCACTCCGCCTAGGCCCAGCTCTCTTCCCCTCACCTCTCACCTTGATTTACCCCTCCCTCCCATTTTCTCTTCAGAATAGAGCAGGGTACCAAGAGACAACAGCCAAATGGTACAAAACAAGATATGATAAGACAAGGTAAAACACACATATTGAGACTGGAAAAGAGACCCATTAAAAGCAAAAGACTCCAAAGAGCAAGCAAAAGAGTCAGAGATATACTTGCTCCCACTGTTATGAGTCCCAACATAAACACCAAGCTAACAGCCATAATATACACCCAGAGGACCTGCGTGCAGACACTTGAGGGCCTGGTACTAGCTGTGTTTCAGTTTCTCTCTGAGCTCATGTGAGCCCTGCTTAGTTGATTTGGTGGGCCATGTTCTCACCCCCACTCTTACCTCCTCCTCTTCTGTGGGGTTTCCTGATCTCTGAGGTGAGGAACCCAATGGAGACCTCCAATTTAGACTCTCACATAATGTGTGGCTGTGGGTCTTTGCACCTGCTCCCACCTGCTGCTGTAGGAGGCCTGTCAGATGATGACTGGACAGAGTGTCATTAGGATTCTTTTCATCATTTTTGCCAGTTGCTTTTGGTTCTACCCTAGGGCTCTGGGCTATGATTGGCCTCTCCCACAAGCCTCACCATTGCCCTGCACATCTTGCATGCAGGACAGTTTGTGGTTCTAGGGTTTTGTGGCTCGTGTGGTGTCCAGCTTTCTTTCCCTGTTTTTTTTTTTTTTTTTAAACTATTTTTTAAACTTTATTTATTTATTTATTTGCCTTGGTGTTTTGCCTGGAACTGGAATTACAGACAGTTGTTAGCTGCCATGTGGGTGCTGGGAATCGAACCCAGGTCCTCTGGAAGAGCGGACGGTGTGCTCTTAACCGCTGAGCCATCTCTCCAGCCCCCTCTTTCCCTGTTTTTATGCCAGTACAATATTTTTCTTTGTTTTGTCTTTTGTTTTTTATAGCTCTGTTACAGCTTGAAATCAGGAATGGTGAGACCTGCAGCAGGATTTTTTTGTTGTTGTTGTTCAGGTTTTAGCTATCCTGGGTTTTTTTGTTTTTCCATATGAACTTGAGAAGTGTTCTTTCAAAGTCTAAGAAGAATTGTGTTGGAATCCTGATGGGGATTGCATTCAATCTGTAGATTGCTTTTGGTAGGGTGGCTGTTTTATTTATATTAATCCTACTGATTTTCTTCAAAGACATGAAGTGTTTTCATGCAAGTCTTTCACTTGCTTGGTTAGATTTACCCCAGTATATATTGTTTGAGGCTATTGTAAAGGGTGTTGTTTTCTTGATTTCTTTCTCAGTCTGTCATTTGTATACATGAGAGCTACTGATTTATTTATTTATTTATTTTTGAGTTAGTCTTGTATCCAGCAGCTTTGCTGAAAGTGCTTATTAGCTATAGGAGTTGCCTAGTATAATTTTTAGGGTCACTTATGTATAGTGTCACATCATATGCAAATAAAGATACTTTGACTTCTTCCTTGCCAATTTGAATCCTTTTGGTCTCCTTCAATTGACTTATTGCTCTAGCGAAGATTTCAAGTACTATATTGAGTAGATAAGGAGTGAACAATCTTGTCTTGTTTTTTATTTTAGTGGAATTGCTTTCTTTGAGTTTCTCTCCATTTAATTTGATGTTGGTTATAGGCTTGCTGTGTTTTTAAGTATGTTTCTTGTATTCCTAATCTTGCCAGGACTTTTATCATGATTGATTTTGCCAAAAGCCTTTTCAGTGTCTAATTAGATGATCATTTTTTTTCTTTTAGTTTGTTTATATGGTGGATGACATTTACTGATTTTCATATGTTGGACCATCTCTGAATTTCTGGGATGAAGGTTACTTTGATCATGTAGATAATCTTTTTTCTGTGTTGTTGGTTTCAGTTTGCAAGTATTTTACTGAATATTTTTGTATCAATGTTCATGATGGAAATTGGTCTGTAATTCTCTGTGTTGTCTGTGATCTCATAAAATGAATTGGGCAATGTTCATTCTGTTTCTGTTTTGTGGTATACTTTGAGGCGTATTGGAGTTAACACTGAAAATCTGGTAGATTCTTCACTAAAACCATCTGGCCCTGGGCCTTTGTGTGTGTATGTGTGTGTGTGTGTGTGGGGGGGGAAAGACCTTTTTTTTTTTAATAACTTCTATTTCACTAGGAATATAGATCTATTTAAATTGCTTATTTTATCTTGATTTAGCTTTGGCATTACTGTTAAGAAAAATATCTATTTTTTTAAAGGTATTTCAATTTGGTAGAGTACAGGTTTTTAAAGTATGTCCTTATGAACATTTCCTTAATATCTGTTATGTCTCCTTTTTGTTTCTAATTTTGTTAATTTGGGTATTCTCTCTCTGTCTTTTCCTTAGTTTAGATAAGGATGTGGGTTTATCTATCTTGTTGATTTTTCTCAAAGAGCAAACTCTTTGTATTATTATTTATAGTGTTCTCTTTGTTTTCATTTTATTGATCTCAGCCCTCAGTTTGATTATTTCTTGCCCTCTACTCCTCCTGGGTCTGTTTGCTTCTTTTTGTTTTAAAGCTTTCAGTTCTGAAATTGCTAATATGAGGTATCTCTCTCTCTTTTATAGCACTTAGTGCTATTAACTTTTCTCTTAGCACTACTTTTATTGTGTTTCATAATTTTGGGTATATTATGCATTCATTTTCATTGAATTATAGAATGACTTTAATTTCTTTTTTTGTCTTCACCTGTATTTTTGTCAGTAGAGAGTTGTTCAGTTTCCATGAGCTTTTAAATTTCCCATTGTTTCTGTTGCTGATAATCTAGCTTTAATTCAAAGTAATTTGATAGGATGCAGGGAGTTGTTTTCTTGTATCTATTGTGACTTTGCTTTGTGCCTGAATAAGTGTTCAGTTTCAGAGAAAGTTCCATAAGATGCTCAGAAAAGGGTATATTCTTTTGTGTGTGTGTGTTAAATGTTCTGTAAAATCTGTTAGGTCTTTTTGGTTTATAGCATTTCTTAGCTCCAGCTTCTCTTTTTAGTTTTTGTCTAAATGACTTGTCCATTGGTGAGAGTTGAGTATTGAAGTCTCCCACTATCAGTGTGTGATGATTAACAAGTGATTTAGTCTGTAGCAGTGTTTCTTTTACAAAAGTAAAGCCCGTATGTTTGGGGCATAGGTGTTAAGAATTGAAATGTCATCTTGGTAGATTTTTCTTTTGATGTGTATGTAGTGTCTTTCCCCCTCTCTTTTGATTAATTTTGGTTTGAAGTCTATTTTGTTAGATATTAACGTGACTATACCAATTGTCTTTTAGTTCCATTTGCTTGGAATATCTCTTGCCAGTTCTTTTTTTTAAACTTTATTTATTTATTTTATTTATTTGCCTTGGTGTTTGCCTGGAACTGGAACTACAGACAGTTGTTAGCTGCCATGTGGGTGCTGGGAATCGAACCCGGGTCCTCGGGAAGAGCAGACGGCGCTCTTAACCGCTGAGCCATCTCTCCAGCCCCCAAAGATATTGTCTAACCTTGATGTATGTTTCTTGTATGCAATAGAAAGATGGGTTCTATTTTAGTATATATTCTGTTAATCTGTGTCTTTTTATTGAGGAATTATGATAATTGCTACTAAGAGATAACAATGACCAATGATGACTAATTCCTGTTATTTTGTTGTTGTCATTGGTGTGTGTGTATGCATGAGTGCTCTTTCTTTTTAGTATTGCTAACATGAGATTGTTTCCTGTGTTTTCATGGGTGTAGTTAACCTTGGTTTGGGTTTTTCTCCTCATACTGTCTATAGCATTGGATTTGTAGATAGATATTGATTAATATCTTATTTTCTTTATCTGTGGTGATGGAAAATTTTGCTGGGTATAGTAGTCTGGGCTGGGATCTATGATGGATTAAAGTCTGTAGCACATTTGTCTAAGTTCTTCTGGCTTTTAGAGTCTCCATTGAGATGTTGGGTATAATTCTAAAAGATCTTTTTATATTTACTTGGTCTTTTCCCCTTACAGCTTTTAGTAATTCTTTCTTTGTCCTGTATGGTTAGTGTTTTTATTATTTATAGGGAGAGGACTTTCTTTTCTGATCCAGTCTCTTTGGCATGTTCTTCTTCAAGTTGGGAAAATTTTCTCCTATGACTTTGTTGAAATATTTTTGGGCCTTTGAGCGGGGATTCTTTCTTTCTTTCTTTTCTTTTTTTTTTTAATCGCTATTATTTGTAGGTTTACTCTTCTCATGGTGTTCCAGATTTCCTGAATGTTTTGTGTTACATTTTTTTGATTTAACATTTTTTTTTTTTTACTGATGTATCCATTTCTTCTGTCATATCTTCATTGTCTGAGATTCTTTTATCTTTTGTTTGTTGGTGAAACTTGCCTCTGTAGTTCTTGTTTGCATTTCTAAACTTTTCATTTCCAGAATAACCTCAATTTGTGTTCTTGTTTATTGCTTCTATTTCTATTTTAAGGTCATAAATAGTTTTATTCTTTTTCTTCAACTATTTTTTTCTTGCTTTTCTTTAAGGGATTTATTCATTTCCTGCTTTATGACCTCTAGGTTTTAAGGTCTTTTTCTTGTGCTTCAGCTATATTGGGATATTCAAGGTCTGCTGTGTTAGGATAGCTGGGCTCTGGTTGAGACGTACTGCCCTGACTATTGTTATGTTCAAATGCTGGTGTCTGGGCAGCATAATTACACGTCTAGGAGGTACTGGTTTCTGAGTTTGTTTTTTGTTGGGTAGGTATTTTGTTTCTTGGCTTCTGTTTCCTATTTGGATTTTCAGAGAGTGTGTTGGCTATGTGTTGCCTGTTTTACAGGCCTGTTCTGCTCGTTTGTTCACAGGGAATGGTTGTTAGTATTGGAGACTGAGGGAAGGGGAGGCCATGGGAGATAGTCTGTTGCAATGCTAGGCGTGACCCTGAGGATTGGATTTGTGATAACAAAGAGGGTGGAGAAGGTTAGCAAGCAGCCTACTTGGTCTTCAGGCAGGTGTGGCCAGTGTTGAGCAGGAGGTGTTGGCTCAAGTTGGGGGCCAGGATACAGCAATAAGTTTGAGAGGGGAGTCCAGAAGTTAGATGGTCTGTGTGATCCATATGAGGTGTGAAAGTTAGATGAGACTGTAGTTGGTGTTCTGTGTAGTCAGAAGTTTCTCTGTCCCACCTGTCCTGTCCTGCAGCTAGTTAGTTCCAAAGAATCACATAAAGGCTTATATTAATTATAAACTGTTTTGCCTGTGACTCAGGCTTATTACTTGCTAACTCTTAAACTAACACATGATTCTTAGCCATGTTAAGTCACGTGGCTTGGTACCTTTTTCTCAGTGCAGCATTCCCATCTTACTTTCTTTGTGTCTCACTGGTATTTGCTCTGCTTTTGCTATTCCCAGAATTCTCTTTTTCTGCTCACCCTGATTGTACTTCCTGTCTGCCTAGCTTCTGGCCAATCAGTGTTTTATTAAACCAGTATTTACAGTGACAAATATGTATAGTATACAAGACCATAGTCCTACCGCAGTTCTGTTTGGGGCGACCCTGAGAATTGGGTTTGGGGGAGGACACTGAGAATTGAGTTTTGGAGAACAGAGTGGAGGAAGCTTGTGGGTGGGTATAGCTTGTATTTATTTCTTATAATGTAAGTTGTAGTCTCTTCAGTTTGCTTTATCTGAGTGTGTTTTCATTTTATTTACATTTCTGGAGGCTATTTCTACTTAGTATGCTATCCTGGGTTTATAGATCTTTCTTTTAACATTTGAAAATTTTTTCCACTTAATTTTTGTCAGTGTCATTTCTGATTAAAAGTTTACTGCTGCTTAAGTCATTGTTGTACTGTAGGTGTGCATTGGGTGATAAATGTGATTTTCATGTTTAGTCATAGATTTTTCTGAATTTCCTTGATTTGGAGAGTTTGCTCAGGGTTCTTTTCTCAGTAGGTTTATTCATTTCCAACTGTATTTTGAATGATATTAGCCATAATCTTTTAAAATATGTTTTTAAGTTTCACATTTTTTTTTTCTGCCTTGGTCTTGTAAGAACATAATTCCAGCAGCTATTTTGGTTTTATACAGCTCCCTGAGCTTCTGTTAAGTGATGAGTTTTAGAAATCTTTGTTGTGATTTACCGAACATTTTTGTAGTGATTGCTCAAGTGAGTTTTACAGTTTTTGTTTATTTTAGTTGTAAAATTTTCTAATTATTTTCTTGTATCTTTTGTTATGAAACTTTAAAAAAAAAAATTTAAGAAAGGTTTTCTTTGTGTAACAGACTTGGCTGTCCTGGAACTTGCTTTGTAGACCAGACTGGCTTCAAGCTCACAGAGATCCATCCATGGCTTTCTCCTGAGTGCTGAGATTAAAAGGGTGTCCCACCACTGCCGGGCATTCTGAAACTTTTTAACTGTTTACTTTCAAGAGTGTGCATAATTATTTGTTGGAACATTTTTCTTTTTCTGAAGTTATTTTATTCTTACTAGAGTCAACAGGATCTTTTGATGATACATGCTGATCTCTTTAGAATCAACATTTTCTTAGTTCTTGGTATAGTGAGTAATTTTAGATTGTGTTATGAACATCTTGTGGAACTGATTTCTATATGTCTTCAGTTTTCTCAAAGAATTAACCTGTTTGATTCAAAACAAATGTCCTGGCCCCTTTTGTGGCCATTGGTTCACTTAGTTTTCTGAGCTTTTTCAATGGTATTCTGCCTTGCCCTGCTTGTGTGCCATCTTACTATTACTAATCTCATGTCATCTCGTATGACAGTTAAGTCCTCAGAACACTGGTTTTGATTTTACAGGAGTTATGCCTGGGTATAGTAAACTTATTGAAGTAATCTCTTTCTATAGTCTGCTCCTCTGCTTTATATTCTCTTCTGCTTGGAGATGGTGATGTATCATTTATTCACTAACATTTGTTTTAGTGCCAGGCAAGAGATCATCAACAGTGTTCTTCCTCATTATATAGAGATCATCAACAGTGTTCTTCCTCATTATATAGCTTTGCATGAGTAGAAACAGGAGGGAAGGGAAGGGGTACCACCACTTTGACCTGAAATTAGCTCAGTTGCAGGAGAAGGAAGAGTCCGCAGGTCTCTTCTTTATAATACTTAGCTGCTGGGCTAATGTGAAGGTGGGTGTATGAATCTTCTGTTCAAGCTAGTCCAGAGGTGGTATGATTGGCAGGCTTTTCAGTTCTTGTGGCCTCAGTGGCAGTGAAGAGGTGTTGAGAAATGACTTATTTTTTGTTCAAGTACAGCCAAACTAGTACCTCCTACAATGCTTCTCTTTCTACGGCCCTTTGACTAGAAAATAAAAACAAAAGCAAAACAAACAAAACCCCCCCAAACTGTTCTTGGAACATTTATTTATTGCTGCCTGTTTTTGTCCATTGGTTGTTGGCATCTTTACTAGTGAATACACTAGGATACAAAGTAGACAAAAAAACAAACAGAAAAAACTAGCAAAAGAAAAGAAAGCTAAACAACAGAAAAATTCCAGGGAACTTACTACTGCGTAGTTCCTAGATTCTTGTGCTCCCTAGTCTGTCCCTGTTTCTGTACTTTTCAAGTTTTCCTATGTATTTTATATACAGTTTTAGGTTGTGATAATTAGAAGTAGGGACTAATGAGCTTTATTGTCTGGAGCCTAATGTGTCCATTGTAATTCAAATTATAATATTTAAAGGATACAGGTATTGTTTATCTTTTGTGTTTAATAAACAATACCTATATCTTCTGATTGTTTATACTTTTAATTATTCACTATTACATGGTTTCAATAAGTGTTCTTCATGTTTTAAAGTGGCTAATGGGAGTTAGGCTTTTTCTGATGTACTAGCAAATGATGATATATTTATTTAATTACAGTATCAAATTTGCCAGTGTTTTCTTATATTCTGCAATTTCAATTTGAGGTCATATACTCCACCCAGTCTATGCAAATGTCTGCAGCAGAGGCCTTATCTTTTCACTCTCCTGATGCATACCCAGCCTGTTCTTTATTCTGGCCAGAACTTACCTTTTCATTACATTCCATTTCATAATATTCTTCTTTGCCACTCCAGTCTTATAAATCAAAGGATACATTGATATTGATGTTATCTCTAAAATTATATATTTTATGTCATTAATTTTATAAGTTAATGTACTATTTTACCAGTAGTTGTTGCAGGTGTTTTAGTTGTTTAAACTATAAAGTTATGTGATTAAAATCTATAACCTATTCACACCCCTCCATACTGCTTAGGCTTCCATCTCTCCACCCCAACACTCCGCAAGAGATTTACCTCAGGGCTGTTGTTTGTACTACCTAAGTACTGTACCATCAAACTATAATCCCACCCTAAAAGAAAATCCTTAAAAAATATTCTCCATTTGTTTACTTCTGCTTGATGAACTATTAGTAAAAGCCTCTTAATCAGATAAGATACTACAATTTAAGTTTTATTTTAAATTAATAATACGGTTTTTTAAATAAAAGTTTATTAAATTCCACATTCATGTTTGCTTTGAAAATCTCTGATACAGTAATTAAAAAGAAGATGTCATTAACTTGGAAGAAAGGCACCGGAGGAGTTGGAGAAGCTGGAGTTACATAGATGGAGTGCTTATGTATAAAGATCTCCAAGTTTTTTTTTTTTTTTTTTTTTAATGTTCACATTGTTATTTATTTTCTATTGTAAAGATATTTTTACTTTTTTTTTTTTTTAAAAAAAACTTTATTTATTTATTTGCCTTGGTGTTTGTCTGGAAGTGGAACTACAGACAGTTGTGAGCTGCCATGTGGTTGCTGGGAATCGAACTCAGGTCGTCTGGAAGAGCAGCCAGTGCTCCTAACCGCTGAGCCATCTCTCCAGCCCGATATTTTTACTTTTTAAAAAATAATTTAAAATTTTAAGTCTTAAGCAATAATACCAAAAGTATTACCAGTAATAAGAAATAAACACAAAATAAGAATTGTTTTAAACTGTAAAACTGTGAGTGTGCGCATGCCAGAGGTCAACTGGTCTTCAGCAGTTGCTAATCTACTTTGGTTTTGTAGGCAGGCTCTTGCTGGGTTTTGGGGCTGACCAATTGTTTATGCTTGCTGTCTAGAGTCTTAGAAGTTCCTTGCTCAGCGCTGGGATTACAAGTGTACACCATATGCTTGTCTTTTGCCATGGTTGCTGGATTAAACTCGTGTGTGTGATTGTTTGACAAGAACTTTACAAACTGAATTATCTCCCCATCCCTTTTTATGCCTAAAAGGATCTTATGCTATTAATACAGATATCAATGAAGATTACTTCTTTTGGTCACTGATTTCCAAAGTTAGTCCTTATATCTCCATCATCAGAATCAACTAATGTGATTATTGTAACTTTCACCTTAACTATGTACCTTTTCCCTACAAGTCTCACTTGGTCCCTTTTGTGCTTGTTTTTATTGCTCCTTAGTCTGTGTGAGCTTTTAGGTCTTTCCTGTTATGTGAAGCCATTTGGTTAGGAGTATAGGTGAAGCAGAGTCAGTGAACTTGTTTAACAAAGCTGTGGATATGCATTACCTAGTTTGAATTCTTGATTCTGTCAGTACACCAAAGATTAAAAAGCTATTTAGTTAAAACACTAAAAATAAAAGGTGTTTCTGTGTCTATCTAATTCTGGATAACAATTTATTCCTAGTAGGACTGTTATAATTTCATAAGAAACGGTAAAAAATGAATCCAAGTTAACTATGATAAAAAAGTTTTGAGAACTCAAAAGTAAGCCAAATCACATGCAAGCACTGTTCCAAGGACTTTAAAATATTTACTTATTTAATATCTGTAAGTTCTGTGAAAGGAAGTCTTACCTGTTCTACTAGCTTTTGTAGTTTGTAGTGGATATTTTCTGGTAGAGGGGACTTGAATAATGAATGTATAAAATATAAGGAAACTGGCAAATTCCACAGTGATTGCCTGGAAAGACTTTACATAATGTAAATTATAACCTAAGGTAATTTACTGCTGTCTTTGTATTTCAGGACTTTTAATGAATCACTGACTGATCTGCATCATTTTACCAGTTGGAATGAGTTATCAGAAATGGGCATAGTTCTTTCAGAGCCAACATGTAACAGATGGATGCAACTCCAAGCTGATTACTTCTTCATGCCAATACTCTTTTGACTGTACAGGACTTTTGTCTCTTCATCTTTGATCTGGATTGCTGGCAGATAAAAGGAGTTCATGTAGTATTTTGTTTAAGCTTGAATCACCATGAGTAGTAGTTTAGGCAAAGAAAAAGACTCTAAAGAGAAAGATCCCAAAGTGCCGTCTGCAAAGGAAAGAGAAAAAGAGGCAAAAGCTTCTGGCGGTTTTGGGAAAGAAAGCAAAGAAAAAGAACCTAAAACCAAAGGGAAAGATGCCAAAGATGGAAAGAAGGATTCCAGTGCTGCCCAACCAGGGGTGGCTTTTTCAGTCGACAATACGATCAAAAGGCCAAATCCAGCACCTGGGACTAGAAAAAAATCCAGCAATGCTGAGGTAATCAAGGAGCTTAACAAATGCCGGGAAGAGAACTCAATGCGCTTGGACTTGTCCAAGAGGTCTATACATATACTGCCACCGTCAATTAAAGAGTTGACTCAACTAACAGAACTTTATTTATACAGTAACAAATTGCAGTCCCTTCCAGCAGAAGTGGGCTGTCTAGTAAATCTCATGACACTGGCTCTCAGTGAGAATTCACTCACTAGTTTGCCTGACTCTCTTGATAACTTGAAGAAGCTGCGGATGCTTGATTTACGGCATAATAAACTGAGAGAAATTCCTTCAGTGGTATATAGACTAGATTCTCTCACCACTCTATACCTTCGCTTTAATCGTATAACTACTGTGGAAAAGGACATCAAAAACCTGCCTAAGCTCAGCATGCTCAGCATCAGAGAGAACAAAATCAAACAGCTTCCTGCTGAAATTGGTGAGAGGATCTGGCTTGTTATTTGTAGTATTTGTTAGCTAAGTAATTTTGTTGAGTGCTTTCCATATTAGAAATTTCTCAATTGTCTTAAAAACATCTTATTTCTATATTCTTACAGTTTATTATATATTAGTAGATATAAATTGAGATTATTTTGACTTAAGTGAGTTACAGACAAATATAATTAGACCTTTCTCAGACAACTGAATCTTTCTTTTTATTGAAGAAAAATTAATTTAAAAGAGGCTTGCCCAATTTTTAAGTTGTTACCTTAACATCTGTTTTTAAAGTATCTTTATGGTTATATTTTATATCAGCTATATTGTCTCAGGTTTCCTATTCTAAATTTCTTTGTCTGAAAAATTTTATTCAAATTCATACCACTTTCTACCTGATTACCAGAGACAGTTGTTGCATTACAGTTTTATGAAAAAACACTGCTATAGGAAAATAGATTTGCCCCCATTTTTGAAAGTACTTACATGTTCATTAAAAATAAAGTGTAGCAGTTGGGCACAGTGGTATGCAGCACCCAGGAAGACCATTCCAGGATGATAACTGGAGCCCAAGGTTTGGGTCCCATCCTGGGCAACATAGTGAGTCTCAGAAACTACAACAACATACAAACAAAATCTGATACAGAAAGGCAGAAAACAGACCATTCATTGCTGCTTCAGATTGGTAGATTTCACTTCAGTCTTAAGTAGTAAACTTAGTTATTCTGAAACAAAGGAAATATTTAAAAGAATGGTATAAGAGGAAAAAGGAACATAGGTATATAAAACAAAATTTTTGAACATCTTTTTAGTTATGGAATAAATTTTTGAAGCATTTGGAATATGTCAATTCATTAGTAGATTTTGAGAAATTTATAGATAATGTCTTTGTGCTTGTTTGATAAGATTTTTAAAATATTCAAATAAACAATGTAATTGGGAGCTTCAGAGAAGTTTTTCATTTTGTTATAGGCAGACTGTTTGCTTATGAATAACCAGAGATGAGTTCAATATTTTGTTGACTGAAGAATTGTCTTATGGTAGATCATACAGGAAACTTTATGACTTTTAGGTTCTGCAGCTTTCGAGGATACAGTGTTCTATGTTTAGCTTTAAGAATATTAGTTAAGATTGAGATGTGTTCTATTCTATTTGATTCTCTACACTTAAAAATTAACTTTATCTTAAGTAGCTTCAGCCCTAATCAGAGGCGTGTCTTCGAACAGTGCCCATTGGCGCTGTCTTAGTCAGTGGTCTGTTGCTGTGCAGAGACACTGTGACCACAGAATCTCTTACAGAAGCATTTAATTGGGGCTTGCTTAAAGTTTGAGAGGATTAGTTCACTATCTTCTTGGAAGACAGACATGGGAACTCAGAATTCTACTTCTGGATCCTAAGCAGTAGGTAGAGAGAGACTCTGCACCCAGCCCTAAACAAATCACTCTATTTCTTTCTTAAGGCTTACTAAACATCACAGAAGTGGAGGCAGACAGTCTGTAAGAACCAGAAGATAGGGTGAAGGACTATAAAAAACATTTTCTGCATTGGATACAGCTATTGTAACTCACATCAACTGTAGTTCCCTACACTGAGCCCACACAAGACCAGTACTGTCAAAGTTAGAAAGGAAGCGGTGGGGCTCACCAGGCTCCAATAGATTCTGAGAAAGGAAAAATCACTGTCTTTAGTTGTGGACTCTCTATTACATCCACCAGGCTTCAAATCCAGGGTCACAAAAATGGCTCTGGTTAATCTTTGTGGTCACAAAACAATGCAAATAGATAAGGCTGCATGTGAGAGATTTTTGGAAAGGGAAGGCTGGTAAGGACATGAGGATAAGAGCTGCCAGTATTCAAAGGGTACATTTATGAAAATATGATAATAATAAAATTAATTTTTTCTTAAAACATATTTAGAAAATCCAGTATAGATATTTTAAAATAATGTGTATACATGGTATGACTCACTCCTGAGTTATTAAAATAGTCTCAAAAAAAAAAAAAAAGCCAGTGGGTAGAAATATTTTATTCTATGTCTCCTATAGGAAAGTAGCTGTTGGGTGACTTGCTTTAGTATTAGCTTCTGTCAGAATTTAATTTGTGCATATAGCTCCTTGTCAACAGAAGTTTAGGCTGTTGGAAAAAGAAATGCTGAATTTTCTCTAGAACTATAAAACATTCTTTATATCCTTATTGTTTGGTGTTTAGTTATATGTGGTTCTCAAAGTTTAGTTAATTCACGAGTTTTCTCTCTTAGAATTTGCTTCCATAGCATTGCTATCAAATACCTGGAAATGAAGAAATAAATTTTTCAGGGTATGGTGCTGCCTATCTGTTAGCTCAGCAGTTAGGAGTCATTGCCGATTGGAGATTGAGGCCAACTTGGGCCACATAGTGGACCCTGTCTCAAAACCAAGCAAAGGTGGTAGAATGTTATCTAGGAATGAAAAGCTGGGGGATAGGAAGCACAATAGTTGTAGCTGTTAATATGAGAAGATGGGAAGAGAGGAGCCACAGATACTAACTGCAGCAGGTTAGTGTTCACTTTGTATGCTAATAGCACCACAGTTAGCCATCTGTCCTCAGCTTCTTTTGGATCTGAGACTTCTCATTTTTTTTTTTTTTATCTTGAAATGGGCTCTTTATTGTAGAAAAGCAGTCAAAAACTTCTGTTTCCAGAGAGAAATAGAAAATAACTAATCTCTTTACTTTTCTCATTGGTTCCTTTGAGTTCCCAGTAAAGATATGGTTTTGAACAATCTCTCTTACTGGAGGTATGTTAAAGTAGAAGTAAGAGTAGTTAGGGGTTAGCTCAGGATGTTCTGAACAGTGAAGTGTTACAGAATTTTATTTTTCTAGGAACTGTGATTATTATGCTTTGAAACCAGAGATAAACCCCATCTTTGTCTTAAGATTTTTTTTTTTTCTCTTATTGAACATGTCTGGTTTAGAATTTTTAAAAGTAATTTGTTAAATTATAATTTTCAAAAATATCCTTTATAAAAAAAGCTGAGTTAGAATGTTTATAAAAGTATTTTTCTGTAACACATTCAGTAAAATATTGAATATTTTTATAGTATACAATTTCATATGTTGATTATCAAAAGCACCTTTTTGATAGTGACATAATCTAGTTATTAAAGAATATGCCTTTTGAAGACCATGATCATCATTTCTTCCTATTTAAAATCAACTCTCCCAGGTTAGAGGAGATAGCCATTCATGAGGACTCACATAAAAAGGCATGGTGGCACTGGCTTGTAATGTCATTGCTGAGGTGGAAGTGGCGAAGATGTGCAGAAGCTTGGGGCACAGTGAGCAGCAGTCTAGTCTGACAAGTGAGCCTCAGGTCCCAGAGAGAAACCCTGTCTTACAGACAAGGTGGGCAGTACCTGAGGAGAGAGGACACCCAAAGTTGTCTTCTGGCCTCCATCCCCTGAAACAAAACAAAACAGCTTTCACAAGGACATGTGAGAAGAAAGTAAAGTCAGTAATATATATATTTTTTTACCTGTTTGACATGACATTTATTGACAATAAAGTCAATTCATAGCACTTGGCATGTTATAGTTTATCTCTAGCCCTAAGTTTCTGACTTGGCCTAGCCCTGAGATCTGGATCCACAGTCTTTTAGTCCCCAATAATCACACAAAAGCTTATATTAATTTATAAACTGTTTGGGCTATGCCTCAGGCATGTCTTACTCTTAAACTAACCCATGATTCTTGTCTATGTTTAGCCACATGGTTTGGTACCTTTTCTCGGAGCACCATTCTTTTTTTTTTTTTTTTTTTTTATCCAAAATGTGTTTATTGGAATGGTTCCCACTCATCTTGAATCAGGTGCTTCTCAGTGCTGCTTCCTCCTAAAGGAGCATCCTTCTGTCAGCCGTGCTTTTCCACCTGTAGGCTGACAGAGGACAGTGGAGCAGCCAACACACAAGACTACCGTTTGTGCATGGCTGAAGACCGTGGTGATTTTATAGCATCCTGGGCATTTCACATCCATGAAGTAGG
>PVIH01000167.1:145259-179407 GCA_004025045.1 Sigmodon hispidus | reverse complement strand
GAGCACTATTCTTATCCCACTTCCTCTTTGTCTTTCTGTCATCTTACCCTTTCTTTTGCTTCCCAGAATTCTCCTAGTCTGGTTGCCCCACCTTTACTTTCTGCCTAGCTACTTACCCAATCAGCATTTTATTAAACCAGTATTTACAATACTAAAGCATAGTCCCATTCCAGTTTAAGTCGAAGTGGTATGCAACCAATATGTAATAAATTTATAATCACTTGTTCGTAAGTAATACAAAATAAGCAGAATTAGTGGCTTTTAAAAAATTGAATGAACTTAGTATGCTTTAACTGTTTCTGCTGTGTAATTTTCCTTTGAATTTTTTAGCTACTACATCATAGGCCTTCAGTATATATGCCTTGAACTGAATTTACTTAAACCTAGTATTTACTTAAAAAAAAGCTATTGGTATTTTATATTTCAGTTTAGTATTCTAATACATTTATAAGTCATTGTATTTTTAGTATCTTAATACCATATTTTAACATTCTGGTATTAAATAATATTTCAGTGTTATTTTAAATATTACCTTAACTAGTAAGTCTTAATTATCTCCCCCCAATAATTCTTTTAGTTTTGTCAGAAGCAATAAAATTGCTTTTATGGATCCAGGCATTATTTATTAAAAATCTTATTTGAATTTTTCTTGACAAATGCCAGTAATTTTTTTACAGGAAAAAGTAAATCAATAAAGAGAGGTCATAGGTGTTACTAAGTAACTCCTATTAATTGGAAATCATTAACTAATCTTAGAGACTAGGAAGTGAACTGTTCTCAGAATGTCAGGTCTTTCACTAAAGCAATAAACACCTTGAGGATAAAAGCTCTCATTGTTAAGAGACACTAAGAGAAATAGAATTTGAGCCAGAGAAGTACTGATTGTGTCTGTGTTGCCTGAAGGGCGGTAGAGAGACAACAATCATTTTAACTTTAAAATGTGTTATCCAGACAAAGGGGTGCTTAGAGAAGTCCCTGAATTAAGTCTGTAAAGGGGTGTCATATCTCTGTGTTTCATTGTCCAAGTCTACTGGTTGCTTGATCCCATATCATTCAGTATTTGTTTCAAACCCTTTTGTTCTTTTTTTATGTTTCTGCATTACATTTGGGTGTTACTTTTGTTTCATACCTTCTATTTTCTTGTGAAGCTCATTTTTAGTAGTCTTTTCAGTATTCTTGTTTTATGGTCCTGTTATCTCTTTTATTTCTTTTCACAGATCATACTTTCTACACCTGGATGTTTGGTTACATTTTAATTGGATGTCAGAGCATTGTTACAGCATTGTTGGGTCTAAATTTTGTTGTATTACTTTAATATTGGGTGTATTTTGGCATACAGTTGAGTTACTTTGGAATCAGTTGATTCTTTTGTGTTTTCCTTTTAAGCTTTGGTTATAGTAATGCCAGCTGCCTCTTGTTTAGATCTAAGTTATCTCCAATATACTTTATTCAGGACTCTTCCAGATAGACTGTATTTTATGAGGTTGTTTCTAAATTGCAGGAATTTAGACTATTCCCAGCCCCACTAGGATTGGGAATTGTTGGGTTGCTTTTTATTGGCTCTTTGCCATTCCTCAGTTGCTTTCTATATGGTAATTAGGCAAATTCTAGATGGGATTTCCTTCCTTTCAGTTTGCAGTGAATGTTACTGCTGCCGTTATTGTCTCTCCCATTCTTCCTGAAAACATCTTGTAGGCACTTCAGTTGTCTTGATTCCACAGTCTTTCTCAGCTTGTTTTATAAATTGTAACTTACTCCTGGGCAGTAACTTGACAATCAGAAGACTCATATACTTTCCCTTGGTTTTCGAGAACATGGTCTCTTTTGTTTGTCTCTTGTCTACTGCCTAGGAGCCATTTTTCTATCTACCAAGTTAATTTGCTAGTTCATTGTAGCCGTTGTGGTTCATACTTACTTCTAGTAATTGGATGATTTCAATGGATTATGTATGATGATTTGGATGAACTCTTACTACCCTCACATAAGTTTGTTTTGCTCCATAGTTAACTTTTCTTGAAGTTGTTTTAACCTTGCAGAGACTTTGACTTGGCTCTTGTTGTGCTTGATTATGTCCTTAAAAGCCTAGTAAACATCCTTAGTCTTGAGCTATGTTTTTTTTTTTTTTTTTTTTAAACTCTTCTGCTATACAGCTCTTTTGACACTCTGTTTTCTATTCCTTCTGGCTTGGCAGGGCTGAAGTTCTAAAATGGGATGTACTTGGCAGATGTAAGAAGTCTGATCTGCTCTTTTTGCTTTCAAACTGTTGTTTCCTTCAGGCTCCTCAAAAATCTTCTCTCACATATACTTATTTTTTGAATTGGACAGAAGTCTGAGGAGTTTATGTACAGCAAATTTTGGGACTTCATTCTATGTGATTTTTCTTTCTATGATGAAAGTTAATAACTCTGAACCTCATCCTCTGGCTTCTCAGACTAATAGAACTCTGGCTTTTAATGAAATTATTTTTACTGGCAGATTTATGAATGTCATAATAAAAATGAGGAATTCATGTAATTCCTATTATTAGTTATCTTTTAAGTATCATAACATAGCTCTTAAAACAGCAATAATTTGTTATTTCAGGGTTTTTTTTTTGGTTCACCAGTCAGAACTATCTTAACTGGACTTCTAATTCAGGATTCTTTTTCACAACATTTCTCAGTTAGGTTAGCCCAGACTTTGGATGGTATCTGATGGGCCCACCTGGGAAAAGCCCAAGTTCTAGATGTCATTGTCAGATCAGCTGACAATACGACCTGACTTCATAAAGGGACTCAAGCTTTGAGAAATCAGTGGAGTATAGCAAGGTGGACATCACAGTCTTTTGAAGTGTAAGCACAGATGTCACGTGTCATCATTTTTAACATATTTTGCAAATTGCTCAGTTCAGTCCATTCAAAGTACGAGATAATTATTTAATCACTATGAATTAATTGAATATTAAGTAAATTAAATATTACAACAATTACTAAAAGTAATTATGAACCATAATGACTATAATATAAGAAATCTTATTGTTAATGTTCTTTGCTTTTAGGAGTTGAGTTCAGTACTTGGTACTCTTTCTACCTCTCCCAGTAGCCCTTACATATACTGTGTTGGTTGCTATCTAGTTGGAGTGATTTACTCTAGACCCTTAGGTTTCCTCTATGAGAAATAGATTTTTGGAACAATTTTCTGATTAACTGTCAGTTTAAAATCCTTAATTTGTACTTCATTATCTAGTCAAAATGGTTCATATTCCTTAGTTTTATATTTTTAGTAAGTGCTAGATTTTTTTGCCCTCCCTTGCCTTAAGTTCTTACATGTATATAAGATTGTTTGATTTTCCATTCTTAGTGCCCTCATCACTTACGCTTTTATTTTTTTTTGCCCTGTTTTATTTTTGCTGATAGCATTTATATCCTTTTTTTTTTATTCCTGATTCTATGCTTTGTGTATGGAGACTTGCTTCTTTTTCTGCTGACTTTTCAGTCAATGCACAAGGTGGCTTTGCTGTTGTTTGTTTGTGTCTTCCTCTTTTTTTTTTTTTTTTAAACCAAGCTAGTGAAGTCATAAAATTAAAGATCATTAACCAGCTGGATGTGTTGGCACATGCATGCAATCCCAACATTTATGAAGAGATCCTGGGCTTAAGGGTTTGAGGCCCACCTGGGCTACACAGAAAGTTCCTATCTCAAAAATGAACAGACCTGAAGGAATCTTTACCATGAATGACCTTGAAGATTGAGAAGAATGGCTTTTTTTTTCTTTTTGTGTATGTGTTTTTTTAACTTCTTTTTTTTTATTTAAAAGTTTTTTTTTTTTTTTTTAAACATACCCAACCACTGTTCCCCCTTCCTTCCCTTTCTCAGTCATCCCCAGCTTCCCCTCTCCCCATCCCCAGTTCATTCCTCAGAAAGGGTAAGGACTTCCAGGGTGAGTCAGTACAGTCTGGCATATCCAATTGAGGCAGCACCAATACCTGTGCAGTGGGTTCCAGAAAGCCAGTTCATGCACTAGGAATAAATAAAAAATGGCTTTTGGGGCTGGGGAGGTGGCTCAGTGGTTAAGAGCACTGACTCCTTTTTCAGAGGACCGGGGTTCAATTCCCAGCACCCACATGGCAGCTCACAACTGTCCGTAGTTCCAGTTCCCAGTTCCAGGCAAACACCAAGGCAAATTAAAAAAAAAAAAAAAAAAAGTTGTGTTTTTTTTTTTTAATGGCTTTTAATGCTGACATTTTTAAAATAGGCAATAAAGGGCCAATTTTGAATACTGATCCTCTTTAGCTCACCTGAATTATATATGGTCATATTAATTTTCAGTTTTGTGAGAACATCTATTTTGATGTATTGTAGTCTGTTTCTTCACTGTCCAGTGTACTACCCAGAAAGAGAATGCATAGGATTTTTTTTTGTCTGAATTAATGCTCAGATAGTAACAATCTGTCTTTTGTTAGATTTTAGAAATGTGTATGATTATACAGTAATCATTGAGCTTGTTATCTGAATGGTCATATGTAGTATGTGTGTGTCCGTGAAATTTAATCAAAGAATATTCATAAAAATGGGAAGCCTAGGCATGTGCCAGATACTTTTAGGGATTTAGTATTTAAGCATTTAATCACTGAAGTTTTTGCGGGGGAGACAAAACTTTTCTACTCCTAGCTTTGCTTTTCTGTGTGATGAACATGAATGAGTTTACATCCTGGTTGGCTTATCTCTGGACAGCAGAAGCCACATTACTGTTGCCAGAATGTGGAACAATGTCTTTCTATATCACAAACTGTCACCAAGTAGAATAGTAGGAATGAGTTTAATTTGAGTTACCAGCTTTGGGAAGAGATAATGTCTAGCATATTTTACTATATGGTTATAGAATGGTGTCATGCTTAGAAAGTATAGAAAACATTTTGTACTTTTTCTCTAGCGACAAGACATTTTCAGTATAAAACAATTATTTTATACTGTATACAACTTCTATAGATTAAAATACTTTTTTACTAAAGTAGTGAAATGCCCATAATCTCAATGCTTGGGAAACTGAGGCAGGGCTGGAGAGTTTGAAGCCTATGTGGACTACATAAAGAGACCTTGTGTCAAAGGGAGGAGGAGGATAAAATACCACAAAGTTTTATTCTGATGTGAGGAGTATTAGGATCTAAAATTAATTTTTTTCAGTTAAAAATGATACTTTGCACTAAGCACTGTGAAAGTCTCTGAAAAGAATGTAGGTGTATATTGTTCTTGGCCCCAGGCAGGAAGAGGGATGATCAGGAGGGAAGGAGTGCGGAGAAAAGGAAGGTTTTCAGCTGCTAGTAGTTGCTGCTTGTATCTGTGCTGTTTGTTCAGGGGATCTGGGGAAGAATGATATTAGTTGAGAAGGGAGAAAATAATTCTTCAGATTGAGAACCAAATGTTAGAATGGATATTGTGACTATTGATGAATAAAAGGTATCGAAAGCTCTAAAAAACAATAAAAGAATTGACCCATTCATTCAGCATTGTGTAATGTTTCTCTACAGCTCTGATAATTTTCTTTGTTCTGAAGTATGTTTGTCTGAAATGACTTGAGCTGATCCCACTTTCTCTTGATTAATGCTAGCCTTGGGTTTCTACTACTTTCCTTTTTATCTGCTTATATGTATATGCTTAAAGTAGTCTTTCTGGCCACATTTAAAGTGCTGGGATTGCAGGTGTATTACTGAGTCAGACTTCTATTGTTTTCCTTATCCAGAGGGTATTGCTTGCTTGTTCTCGAGCTTAGTATACTTAGATTAATATTAGTCCACTTTCACTGAGTACTTACTATGCTACTAGATGCCTCATGACAAGTACTTCCCATTTCTTCTTTGTTTTCCCTTAAAACATTTCCATTTCTCATAATCTTACTGCTATTAATACATTGACTAAACTGTTATCTATTAAATCAACTATGAGTCAGAAAATTAAGATTTTTTAGCTGTATTTATTCCTTTCTTTTTGTTTCTATATGTATTATTTGTCTTTTTTCTCAGTTATTTTAATATTTTTTGTTCTAGTGTGTATAGGCACCCTCAATTTTTGTTAGTCCTATAAACTTTGTTTTTCTCTTACTCTTAAAGTGTAGTTTTATTGGTAACAGACCTTCTAGGTTGATAATCCCCTGCCTTGTCTGTATTTATTATGTTTCACTCCACTGTTATGTTTGCATGGTTTCTGAAGAAAAATCTAATGTAATTCTCATTTTTGCTCTTCTGTATAGAGGTTGGTTTTTTTCCTTCTCTTTCAAGACATTTTTTACTTTTCCTTCTTTAGAAACATTAACATACTTCCATAAATGTAAAGTAGAAGATAAGCTGTTCAATTAAAGCTATTTCATATACATATATGTACATATATAATACAGAAGTTATTTTAAAAGTTTGTTATATTACAGATTCATTTGGTGCTGCAAAATTATTAAGATACAAATAAATGACTACAAAGGAAGCCAGTAAATTAGGATACACAGGAACTACATGTCGGAAGGTTGGAATCCAAATAACTCCTACCATGTTTGAGGAATAAAGTTCATTTGTCATAGTTACATTATCATATTTCCTTAAAGTAGGGGTTGCTTAGAACCTTTGAGTTATTAGGTTCATTCATAATTCTGTACATTTAGGAACAATAACTCTTGTTACATACATTCTCTCATGCAAAGAAGCCTCAGCTTTCTAACATCTATTTAAATGAAATATTTACCTTATTTCATCAAGCTGTTAATCAGAGAGGTATGAAAATACAATAGCAAAGTTGTACTTCTACCTGTAGTGTAGCTATTACTCAATCTATTTCTTTCATGTATTAGAACTAGTGGTTGTTGACAGAATGAGAATTTTGTTACTGTAGCAAATGACAGGATATGTTGAGAGTTTCTAATGTCACAATAACTTTTGACATCCTATAATATAATCCTCAGTTTTATGTATTAATACAGGTATGTCAAGGGAACACAGAGATAGCCACATGGTCTTTATTAAGACTCATGTCAAGTCTGCCAGTGTATCAAAAGCAGAGCACATGCAAGTGCAGATTTAGCCCAATAGATTGCGTGTGAGGATTGTCTTAGATTTTTTGTTGCTTTAAATGCCTAGGTGAAATAAATAATTTTCCTGCTGTCTTTACTCTGACAGCTGCATGAGGACTTTAGAGGAAGGGGCCACTTTCAGGAAGGACTCCATTCTTGAGCCAGACTCCTCAGTCACACTCCTGCACCCCACAGTTTGTAGCAGCAGTTACCTTTGAACTGTTCTAAGATTCAGCTGTTACTTCTGATAAACTAAATCTCTGAATTCACATTTCTCGTAGTTTTTAGCTCATGAATTTGCTGTTTGTCCTCAATTCTCTGAAGAATGTAACAGGAGTTGTCAATTCACAGCCTTTTCATTAGGATTGTGAGGATAAGAGTGTTGACTTCAAGTTTTTTATGTGTCAGAATGAAAATTAAAGTTAAAAATTTGTATATAATTTTTCTCTGTTTCTTATTAGGATTTTTAACATTAAAATTATTTTTAATTTTATCAATACATATATCAATTACCAGATAATTTTTCTTCCTTAGAACCATTGATTTAGTGTATTACAATTGGTTAATTTTTCAAGCACAGATCAAGCATTGTATATCTGGAATTGGTGAATTCTAACATTAAGTCTCTATGTCTCCCCTATATAGAATATGCATTATATTATATATAAAGAGGAAACTGGCCATTGGTCTAAGGGTTTCTTTTTGTATCATCTTTAGCTATTTTTGATATCAAAGTAATAATGTTTGCCTAATAAAATGAATCTGGAAATATTTCCTCTTTGCAACTTTTTGTGAGAGACTACATTGACGTTAGTTAATTCTTGCCTAAGCACTTGATATGAGTCTCCAGAGAAACCATTTGTGCCTGCAAGTTTTGGAGGGAAAACTTTTCAGTTACACATAAAATTTATCTGATGGTCAAAATATCATTGAGAGTTCCTATTTGTTGAATTGTGTGTGTGTGTGTGTGTGTGTGTGTGTGTGTGTGTGTGTCTGTTTGGAATTGTTTGCATAGCCTAAGTTTTTGAATTTATGATTTTTGTTGCTTGTAATTTTTAAAGCTGTAATCCCAGAATTTGGGAGGCAAGGGCAGGAGGATTGTCCCAAGTTGACACTAGCCTGATTTACATAGTGAGTTCTGGTCTAGCTCAGGATACATAATAATAACTTGTCCCTCCATCAAAAACAGTAACAGCAAGATAACTGTAAGAACTGGGCTGAGTATGGAGATACATTCTTACAATCCCACCATTTTGGAGGATGAAATCATAGAATCACAAGTTCAAGGCCAGCTTGGGCTACAAGACAAGGCTTGTCTCAAAACCAGAAAATAGCAAAGAAGTTTATAGAATGTACTCACTTGTTTCATTGCTGATACTTACAGTATGTGTCTTCTCTTTATCTTTTTTATCATTTCAAGTCTTGCAAGTTATATTTTTTTCTGAACAACCAGCATTTACATATGTTGACGTGTCTCTATACTGTTTTTAATTTTATTATGTATATTCTTTTATTTGTTGATGTATACACATATTTTCATTGTACTTGCCTGGGTACCCTTCAAACCTCAAGATGAAGACTACCCTGAGACTCTTTCACTTATTCAATGAAGAAATAAATCTCAGCATAGGTTTTTTTTAGGTTGACTATGGTTTTGTTTTTGTTTTTAATTGTTAAAGTAGATGTGACATAGAATATATGTTGAGGGTTAGTGGTATTAAGTGTGTTCATATTGTCCAGCTATCTTCATTAGCCAACTGCAAAACCTTTTCATAATCTGAGAACAACATTGTATGCCCATTAAAGTGCTACTCCTATCCTCTTCAGAACCCAGTACCTATTATACTTTCTGTCTATAAATGTTACTTTAAGTACCTCCTATAAATTTATTGCCCCTTTGTGTCTGGCTTATTTCACTTAACTTATTTTCCAAGATTATTCAGTTTTAGCATGTATCAGAGTTTTATTTCTTTATAGAGCTATAAAATATGTATTATTAATATGTTCACCATTTTGTTTATTCATTGACTTGTGGACATTTGAGGTTGTTCTCACTGTTTACCTATGGTGAATATTGCTTCCACAAGTACTGTTCTACAGGGAACTGTTGTCACACTGTTCATTCAGTCTCTGTTTTCAATTTTCTGGAGTTTTTGTTTGTTTAGTTTTGTTTTTTGTTTTTTTGTTTTTTTTTTTTTAAGGCAATTCCAGAATTCCTAGAGATAAAACTATGTTCTGGTAACTTAATTTTTTTTTTTTTTTTTTTAAAGCTACTCTACTGATTGCTACAGAAGCTGTACTGATTTCTATTCCAATTAGCTGAACCCAAAGTTCTTGTTTTTATACATGCTCACCAGCGCTTTCTGTTTTTCCAATAATAACTATCATAACGGATACAGTAATAAATTGTATTGCTCTACCCACCTGACAGGTAGACATGTCGTCTACCTTTACCTGTACTTATTAGCCATTTTTGTATTTGTCACTTGAAAACTCGAACAACTACTTTACATTTTTGTGATCATGTTTCTGTGTAGTATAGGTGAGAGGCTGTCTTTTAACTTGCAAACTTTCTATATTAGTCTTCTACATGCCAGATTACAGGTATGACACTTCTCAACCTGAGCCCGTTTTTAAATTGGCTTCTTTGGGGACTGAGGAGGATGTTGTTTTATATTCTCTTGATAATATCTTTTGATACAATAAAACTTTTATGTTTTGTTGCCTTTGTGTATAAACATATTAATTAGCAGTCTGTCCCACACATTTTTTTCAGAGTTTTATAGTTTGTTTTACTTTTTTCTGTATCTGCAAGCCTCACACCTTAGGGAGGCAGAGGCAGGTGGATCTCTGAAGTTTAGGCTAGCCTGTTCTACAGTTCTAGGACAGCCAAGGCTCCATCGAGAAACTTTGTCACAAACAAACAAATCATGTTTAGACCAACAAATCTATTATTACAAATAGAAAAAGGTCTTAATAGGCAGTTAATACTAAGAGAAATCTGAATTATCAGTGTACCTCTTTCTGCCAGAATGGATGGGGAAAATATAACTTATTTTCTGTTACATTGAGAAGATATTTTTATTTAAAATATTAATTTAACCATTTGTATAGCACTGGAACATGCATTTTAAAAGCAGATATATTGAGGTAGAAGGTATCTAATATTATATGATGAATTTGGTTAATGAAATTAGTTTTTGAAAAGTCTTAGAATATATTAGCATTTGTATAGGAATATATACCACAGGATTAGAGGGGAGGAGGATGGTTTGTATGTAGCTCAGTGACAGAGTGCATGCTTAGTATGTGAGGCCTTGGATTCAATCCCTAGGACCAAAGGATAGCACCAAGAACACACAGCACAGAATGATGAAGCATTAGTTTATAAGCATTATTTTAATTTCATTGTCGGTTTTTGAAGTAATGGTTTGAGATTCTGTGCTTGAGCTGGAATTTCTTTCCACAATATGAGTGTCTTCAGTAGATAATTTATCATTTTGAAGTAAAAGTTGAATTTAGGAATCATAAATGTACTCCCTTGCTTACAAGTATTATCTGATACATTATTTAATGCATATTATTATGTTGATCAATTTACAGGTGAATTATGTAACCTCATTACCCTGGATGTAGCTCACAATCAACTTGAACACCTTCCAAAGGAGATTGGAAACTGCACACAGATAACCAACCTTGACTTGCAGCACAATGAACTACTAGACCTCCCAGATACAATAGGTATGAGGGGAGAAGGAAGATACTGAGATCTATAGCTATATGGACTATTTTTATCCATTTTGGTTATACAAATTCTAAATTATTAACATAGTAGTAAAACTTTTAGTATAGTACTTGAAATCGTTTTTCTATTTTTTGATAAAGAAAACTTAGATTTTAGGAACTGAATTCATTTGAGATTATAAAGAAGGTAAAACTGAGTTAGTGTAAACTTACTGCAGAATGGAGGGATTTCTATTTTATTTTAGAATGTTACATACTATTATATCAGTGTAATCTCTTCTTTGTTAAATTACCACATATAAAATAAAGTTGTTGTCTAGTTTTTAAAACATAGTAATATAACTTAACAGTTGTTTATTTGACAAATGTTGAGTTGATAAGAGATGGTTTAAAATATATTTTGAGGATTTTGCTAAACTGAAAGCAGTTGATTTGAGCTATGATAATATTTTATGCTCTTATAGTCTTTTTTTCCCTAATTGCCAAGAAATGTATTTAAGCTAAAAGTGTTTTTTTAATATAAATTCTTTGTTATTTAGAATAATAGCATCTGTACTTGATTTATATAATTTGAATAATTATTTCAGAGTGCTTTTAAAACATTTTAGGTTTATGATGTTTCTATCTTTCTCAGTAAACATTTTGTTTGCTTCTGTCAGGTATCTAGAGGAGCCATTTTAATAATTTCATGTTCAGTGCGTAAGTGTTTTTTGTAGTCTCTCAGTTAACTAAAGATTTGTCAGTGTCTTGCTAGAGGACTAGCTCATATCTGTTTTACTCTGTTCAAGGAATATCTTTGAAGGGTTCTACTTTCTGCAGGACTTAGAATTTAACTCTTGCCAGAAGCACTGCTTAGCCCTTCAGGTGCACCTTGTGCTTGGGAAAGCTCTCTTGGGGCAAAATCCTTCCTAGTATCTGATTGTTTCAGGATTCTAAGTTTATTTCTAGACTGCTAGTATTAACCTCTGTTTTGTTAAGCCTTTGATTGTAGAGGATGTTTTCATTCTGTTTTTTGTTTTGTTTTTTTTTTTGTTTTTATTTTTGTTTTTAATTAGAGGTGGTGGTGTTAGCAACTTTTAGATGGGAGACATATTTTCTTTCATTCATTCATTCAGTCATTCATTTTGCATCCTGACAATAGTTTCCTTGCCAATGGGGAGGTATCTTAAGTAATATAAGTCAACAATTTACTTACAGAAAAGCAAGCGGAGACTTAAGTCTAATTACCATTCAACTTATGCCTTTCTAATTCTTGGCCCATGGATCTTTCTGTCATATTATTATTTGTCCTAGTAACAAGTTAAATATTTATTTTTTCCAACTGGGAAGGCAAAATTGTCTGCATCATATGACAAGTTATAGGAGTATAAACTTAAAATATAAAAAGAACAGATGGATGATTCAGGATACTAGCAACCATTGACAATTATTTTCAAGTTATGTTTTGTTTTGTTTTTAAAGTGATTGAAATGGCTAAGATGGACAGGGACCTGGTCTCAGATTTAAAAAAAAAAAAAAAAAAAAAAAAGCGTAAAAGGAGTATGTTCTGTATTTTTGAACATGATTATGTTCAGACTGATACCAAAAAGAAACAAAAACACAATTCTTAGAAATGTCCACCAAGGAACTGGGGAGATGATGTAGTGGCCAAAGTGCTATATAGTCATGAGGACCTGAGTTGAGTTCCGTTTCTGAGCACCCACATAAAAAGCTGGACATGGTGGCATGCCCTTGTTATCCCAGTGCTGGGGACATAGAGTAATGGAGATCCTAGAACCTCATTGGTCAGCTGGTCTAGCCAGATAGTGAGCTTCAGGTTCATTGAGAAACTTTGAGAAAATGATGTGAAGAGTACTAAAGACACGGGACATTGAACTCTGGCCTCCAAAGGATCATGCACTGTATTTCTATGAGTTATGTGATTAAAGGCGTAGGTTATCACTCTTTGACTCTCCTGGATTGACTGTGGGTGGATCTCTTCTCTGACATTCCAAACTCGTTTTATTAAATATATAACATATCACCACACACAGATAAACAGGTAGGCAAAATGTTTTGTTTTTTTTTCTCTTTTGGATTCTGTCTTTTATTATTTCTGAGGAAACCTAGAAGTGGCCTCCAGGGTGACAGAGTGAGCTGTGTACAGGCTCACCACTCACTGCTTTTGTGCCCTCTTGCCATAGCCTCCTCTTCCAGCATCGTAGTCCTCCCAATACTCATCTTGAACCTGACCCCCAGACCATCCACGTCCATACTGCCTGCCCTCATTAAAACCAGCTTCCCAGTCTGTACGTATGATCCGGTCATCCAGACGGGTTCCGCATAGTGTTCTCTGCATCCACCCTCGAAAAGTATTCCACAAAACTTACTAAACTATAAGAAAAAAAGTGACATTAATATTTGGTAAAATTCATTAGTGAAGACATTTGGGTCAAAATTTTACTTATTAGCAAAGTTTTAAAAACAATTTTAGTTTCTTTATGGACTATTAGGTTATCACAGTCAGCTGAATTAGTGAGTTTGTTCTTACCCTGCCCCACAGCTTGCACTTTTGAGGGATCTTTTTCCCTTCAGATTTGTGTCAGGTACAGTGTAAGAACAGTTGTAATGCTGTTGTTTCACCCTCATTATTGTTCTAATTTTATCATTCATTGGCTGTCTAATTGCTGTAGTTACCCTAGTCAATTTTTGATTAACTAAAGCCAGCCTGGTAGTACTTTTATCTAAACAGTTCATGGGAACAGTAATGTCCTCCAAAGCTGTTACATGTTTGAACAGCTTGGCCAGGCACAATTAGGTTCAGTTCTCTTCCCTTGAGGTCCTTATGGAATTAGGAAGTAGCTTTGCCTTTGGAATTTAATGTATGTTTTTATACATTATAAATAACATTTTTTTTAAATCTTTTTGGCCCAACCATGCAAAAGATGATGTCTTTATTTTTGAAGTTTAAAAAGTAAATTTTCTCAGTGTTGATCTTTTTTGATTTGTTGAGGCCAGCTCAACAAATGTGTTTTAAAAAGTACATAATGACATGTTTAGTTGCTATTATTGTATGTTTCTATATTGAAATAAATTGTCTTAAAGTTTGCTTAATAATGAACAATTGATTGAATATTAAAGGGAAAAGTAACTGCTTAATGTTAGTGTGGTAACTTTTTTCTCCCATGGGGTTGTCATGTTAAAAATAACTTTACTAAAACAAAACAAAAATCTTTCATGAAATCCAGAATTTTGCTTAGTCTTAGAAAGAAAAAATGATGCTTTACTCTACTGCAACTAAGACAGGAAGACCAAGTGTAGCTTACCCCAGGCAGTGAAACTGTGTGCAGAGCTCAGGCTGCTGAGTCACTGGGCTTCTTAGGCTGCTGGATTGTTTCTTGAACAAGTTCTAGCCTAAGGGTCTTTATTTTTATTATCTTGTCTGCTGAGAAATCGGCTTCTTCACTCATTTCAGTGATGGAGTAGATATATAGGAAATAGTCATTGATCTATTGCCTTTTTTCTCTGTCATAAAGTCTTAGTGATATTATTGTTTTTTTTTTTTGTGAATTTATCTGTGTTTCTGTTTTGTTGAGAAGGTGCTATATCCAGGACACTACAGTGTCCTGTACACAGAACACAGACTGGGCTGGGTGATAAGAGTCTCTGTAGAGCAGGACTAGGGTCCTTTAGACACACTTCCTTTGAGAAAGATAACTCTCCCATGGAAACTTCTTTACCCTAGTTTTCTTAATTTTACATGTCATTTTTTAATAGAGGTAATTCTGTGTTTTATGTATATGTTTGTTATGTGGTGTGGTACTGGGGATTTGGACCCCAATTCGTGAAAGTGTGACTACAATGAAGAAACAAGAGTAACTCTCTGCCCTTTGGAGTTTCTGGTCCCAGGGCAGCTACGCCAGTTCATCTCTGAAATCATATATCACCTGACATTTCCAAAAGCCACCACTCTACCTTAAGTAGCCAAGTTGTTTCCATTGCTTTTTGTAATATCAGCTCTTGTAAAACCATTCCTTCTTGTTAATAATCACTTCCATAGTTCCTGCATCAGCAATGCCAGAGTCACTACAGCTCTTGGGCCGCCTAGAGAGACAGGAAACAGGGAAGGGCAGTGATGATGCTCCAGTCAGAGTCCTCAGACAGCCTTCCAACGATTCAAACTACACTTGATTTCATAGACACCTCCTCTACTTCAGGAGTTCTCTGTGAACAAAAAGAAAACCTTAAATCTTATTAGTGTAATTTTGTTCAGAGGATGAACCTGCTTTTCATAAAATATTCTAGGATTTCTGATAACTATTGTAAAATCAGGGGAGAAAGATTCTAAAGTAGGATGAACATTTAATTTTTTATTTCTTCTTGAAATTAGATAGAGAGGGATGCAACAAAACCTTGTATTCAAGGCTGAAACACAGGGCGGTTCACAGAGGCCTTTTTGTTGCACCAGGCTCTGCAGACATGCAAGAGAGAAACAAAAGTTATGCTGAGTGTGGTGGTGCATGCATTCTGGGGAGCAGAAGCAGGGGGGTTTTCTTTCTGAGTTCAAGCCTAGCCTGGTTTACAAAGTAAGTTCCAGGATAGCCAAGACTGTCCAAACCCTGTCTTGAAAAATCCAAAAACTAAACAAACATCCTCTCTCCTCCCAACAAAGGCTATAAGTGATTTCAGTGCAGCATTATGTATAACAAATATGTTGTTATTTGGAAGTAGTTGTATTCCTATGGTTTTTGACATTCAGGATTTTTACATTTCTTTTTAGCTTTTTCTTCAGTTTGCTTTTTTTTTTTTTTAAATGTGCCTTTGATGTTATCTCTTCTTTAGAATGTGTATTCTTCATGCTGATTTTTCTGTTACTTTGTTAAAAAAAGATTATGACCATTTGAAATAGTTTTTTACTCAGCTGTTACACTGAATTAGCCTAAAGATGCTTTATATTTGCCAAAATTGAAATATCTAATTTTAATTCATAGCCATGTAATTTCACCATGTTTTAAACATTTGACAGCTTAAGAAAGCAAGCTGTCAAAGTGGAGCACAGAGAATAATTTATAGTCAAAGTTGAGCACTTAAAAGCTGTCGGTGATTGGCAATCCTCAGCCTACATTTATACATAGACATTCTCCCGTGTGGTTTTCTTAGTCATAGTGTCTCAGCATTGAAGCAGATTTCTATCAGTCCTTTGCACATCTCTCCTGCCATGATATCTTTAAGCTGTGAGCTAAATAACTCCTTCCTCCCTTAAGTTGCTTTATGTCAGGTATTTGACCTCAACTGTGAAAAAGTAACTCATTGTTAAGATTTTTATTGAAAAAATTCAGCTCATCACAATTGTGGTTCATTTTCCTATGATAATGCTTTCACAAATTAAGTAAATATTTGTAGAATTTGTTGAATAATTCTTGTATTATATTACGTTAAGGACACACACAAAAGAACTTTTACAAAATGCCTATGACTCATATTTTTTCAAGAAACTTTTTATTCTTTGTTGATCTTTCATCATGATTCCATTCTTCTCCTTATCCCTTTGTATCTGCTCTCTGCCCTTGCAAATCCCCCTCCCCTGAATCAAAGAAAACTTAAGAGAAAAAAATCTTGTTGTGGAAGTTATACTGCAGCCTAGTGAGTCACACAGGTTACCCTTTAATCTGTTCATTCTTACTAGCAAGTGTTCATTGTAGTGAGTCACTGATCTGGTTCCAGGCCTCTGGCTTCTGCTACATTATCAATATTGGGCCTCACTGGGACTCCTCTTGGATATCTTATTGTTGCCCTCTGTCCTGGAGATCCTGCAGCTTTAGGTCTGCAGGACTGGCTTCTTCACATGCACCAGTAGTTCCATAGATGGGGTGGATGTTGGGATGGGACAACTCATAGCTCTGGTTCTGGGCCTGGTAGTTACTGAATTGGCTAGCCTGCCAGCTCTCCCCGATCCCCTCACCAGGCAAGCTGTCCAGGCAGGCAGCAAGAGGTAGGGCCAGTTTCACTCAGGGGTCAGCTCACCTGTACCCACACTAGCTCTGCCAACTCTACTGTGTTGTCTAGGCATTCTTAGCTATTTTTATCAAATGTCACAGAATGGCTGTCTATAAAAAGCTTCAAATGGTGACCCATTTCTTGACCTTTGAGTTCATGTCTTTAGTTAATAAGGAAAATTGAATGTCATATTGTATAATATCTAAACATCTTACCTCTACGTTTTATTTTTTAGCTTTTTGCAAGCTCGCTCATTTATTTATTTATCTGTTCATTTATTTATCTGCTTATTTATTTATTTATTTATTTATTTATTTATTTACTTATTTATTTATTGTGTGCCCACATGTGTGTGCAAAGGGACAATGAAGAGAGGAATATTTTAAGGATATAGAATCTGATTGAGTGGTTTGGACTGGCATTAGGAAATATTTTCAATTAATGAAATATATGTTTTTTTCTTTCTATAACAGTTTTCAGAATTCATTCTACCACTTTAGTGCTGCTTCTCAGTGTTTGCTGTATTCTAATAAACTTCCAGCAGTATTCAACTGTGGATATTCTTTGTCTGGCTCTGCATTAGTGTTTTGGCAGTAGAATTTATGAGGCTGGAGAGATGGCTAAGTAGTTGGGAGCACTGGCTGCTCTTCCAGAGTTCAATTCCCAGCAACCACATGGTTGTTCACAACCATCTGTAATGAGACCTGATGCCCCTTCTGGCCTGCAGGCGTACATACAGACAGAACACTGTATATAATAAATAAAATCTTTTAAAAAAAGACTTTATGAGGATCTGAAAGGGACACAGAAATAGAAATAAGCATTTATAGTTGGTCTGACCCTCACTGATATCAGAAGTATTGGCATAGTATTAAGTATAGTGTCACAAATACATCAAGGAGCCTGTCAGAGCTGTATTGTCTCAGAGTATAAAGTTGAGTTTAAAGTATCAAGAAACTACCTTTGAGAATAAAATTTTTGGATGTTTTTACTCTGTACTGTCTACAGGGTTTCTCATACCCTTGGCCTCACCTTTAGGGTACCACTCTAGGTAGAAAACAGATTGACTTACAAGAGTCAGTTAAGTAGAATAGCCATTGTAATAGGTTGTTTCTGGCCTGTCTGCCCTGTAGCCCAGACCCAAAGGCCAGCAGTCCTACAGAAACACACAGAGGCTTATATTAATTTCATGCTGCTTGGCCTATGGCTCAGGCATATTATTAGCTAGCTCTTGCATCTTAATTCAACCCGTTTCCATTAATCTGTCCTGCCACATGGCCTGTGGCTTACCTGTTTCTTTTTGGGCCACTAGATTGAGTCTCCTGTGACTCTGCCTATCTTCCCCTAACCGTGCTCTAATTTCCCACCTACTTCTAAGATGCCTGCTATAGACCAAGACAGTTCCTTTATTATCCAATTACATTCACAGCATACAGAAAGACATCCCACATCCAGCCATGGCAGGTTAGTTTGAAATGTTTTGTCATGGATATTGCATACTTGAAAAAAGATTGAAACATTGGATATAATAACTTAGGTAGACTTACAAATATGTACACAAATTTAACCTCAACTCTGAGTCTAATAGTCTTGTGGAGTCACTCTGTAAAGAAGCAGTTTTAGTAAACTGCATGACAAATGTTTTAAAATTGATCTGTTCTAGAATTGAAGATTGTAATCAAATAGTCTTTATGTGAGAAGAGAACATTTAGTTGTGAGCATAAAGATTAGCCATCTCTGATCATACCTTTGCTCACTGAGAGGTCTCAAGGTGAGCTGAGGATATGGCTCCATTGGTAAAGTGCTTGCTGTGAAGGCATGAGGACTAGAGTCCTTTGTTAGTGCACAGGTCTCCATGCAACAGCATGTGCTTGTAATCTGGGAAGCTGGTGATGGGAGGATTGATTCTTAGGGCTTGCTGGCCAGCCAGTGCAGTTTGGGGAGTGATTGAGGAAGACAGGGAACATCAACCTCTGGCCTACAAAGGCATGTCTGTGTACCCACTCTCATGTGTGGGCATCATACACAAACTAATGTATGCATTGAAATTAAAAAAAAAAAAAAACCACGATTTACCTTGTTTTTTTAAAAAAAAAAACAACAGCAGCATTTCTGAGCCTTCAGGCACATTCTCACATTTCTAAATGGTATGTATATGCTCTACACACATTATTAATAATATAAAATGCTTTGATTTTCCTATTGCATTCTACTATCTCCAGTTTTTTATTCTTCTCTTGTTGTATATGTAGATGTTCTCATTTTTTTGCCAGTATATATACAGCTTTCATATTTAGTCATAGTATAGTAGTAAAAATAGTAAAGAATGATTCTTACCCCTATTTCTGATCTCTAAATTCTCTGGTGCTTTGGAATGTAGTCAATCCTGTTTTGTTTATTATTTAGTTTTGTCTCCACATCCTCCTTTAAAGTGGGTGCATCTTATCAGAGTGCCATCAGAAAGATACTCATGAAGCATCTTCAGTTAATTTAGAAATCATTTTAAGGCAAGGTCAGCTTACTTTTGCTAACCGTTATTTTTTATTGTTGCTTTTATAATCTATTTTATACCTTTTGTAATGTTACTTAACCAGAACTATATAAATTCTTGGTGGCCCAACATTCCAACAGAATTGTAGAAGAGATATGTGAGTGATGTACCTGTAGAGTAGCTGTAGTTTAGTGGGAAAGCAAAGTTCTACTGGGCAGGGGTTCTGTTTTATAGACTTATGAGAATACTTTCAATTGTTAAGATATGACTGTTACCATGACATTGTAAAGGATAAAAACTAGCTGTAAGTAATAATTTAGAAAACCTCTGTTGCTGATTTCTTTATTGAGAAGGAAAGCAGCAGATAAAAGTGACTAGGTGAGGATTGAGGGCATAGCAGTTGCTCTCCCACAGTATCAAGGCTTGATTGATGCTATGTTAGCTATGTTAATTATCATAACAGTGTTGTATTTAGAAAGTTGGATCATATGATCAGAATAAAAAATAGATAACAGTAGACTAGTCAAAGTATAAAGCTTCAAATATGTATCTGCAAAAACTAGCACTTGATACCACAATCATCCATTTCTGTGATTTCTAGCATTGGGGAAATTGTTTAATGTAAGAAATAAAGGCAGCAGTTGGCATTTTAACCTAACTCATCCAGAATGGCAGAGCAGCAGTCCTGATTTGTAGTTAGAAATGAATCAGTCATGATAAAAGAATATACTCAACTTAATTGTTGTTACTGTTGCCCTTTTAAGTATCAGAAAAATTTACATGTATTATTTAGGAAGTTTTGTTTGAATTTTTTATGATCGTAGATACCATATTCATCCAGGGAGCTTATATGTACCTTCTTATGTTGTCTTGACAATAAAACTAGCAAATATCTGGAGAATGATGTTTTCACTTTTTATTTGCTCAGTAGTGGCTAGTTGTGTTCAGGTTGGATATGGTGAAATGTCATTGATGTTATAGTAGTTGTGTGAGATGCTCAGAAATTATTAACTCTAAAGATTAACTAATTAAATGATGCCAGTAGTTTATCTAACAGTTCATTTAGAAACTCAATTAAATCTGTCTATTTTATTATTTCTCTAATGCCAACCCTTGGTTTAAAGATCTGCTGAAACAGTACTTCAGAGTAATTACTGACTGTCTAGTGGGTAGCTTATGACAGTGGAAGCTCATCAGATTTTCTGAATGATAAATTCTTTTTGCTTGTATTTACAGGAAACCTGTCCAGTTTAAATCGTCTTGGCCTGAGATACAATAGATTGTCAGCAATACCCAGATCATTAGCAAAATGCAGTGCACTTGAGGAGTTAAATTTAGAGAACAACAATATTTCTACTCTACCGGAGGTAAGAAGTAGATTAGAGGAAACAAAATGTAATTGAAACTAATCTACAAAATAATAGAGGGAAATCTAGTCAACCTTACTAATGGATCCATAATTTGGTGATTAGGACTGTTTAAACAATGAATATGCTATCACATACTACCTTAACTAAGGTAAATTTTCCAAAAAGAAGGGTTGCCAAGGGCCATGGGAGTACACGGCAGATGACAACCAGTATTTTACAGGTTGTCCTACCTGATGAATAACTCTGTTGGGGAAACCCACTAGGTGAAGTCTGTGGAGGAGTCCCACTAAACAAAATTCATGAAGTGGCCCCATTAGGCAAAGCCTGTGGGGTAAGTGGCTGTGGATACTGGTTGTTTTCTATCTAACTTTATTGGGTGCCACTGCTATGCCTTCCCTGATAAGAACAGCTGTGGGGAATCTTTCAACAGCCCATTGGTAGTGTGTTTTACAGCTTTGGACACACTTATAGTTGTAGATAGTCAAGTCTGATGTATAGGAATAATACCAGAATATTCTTTACCGACACAGGAAAGTAACAATATTTTCAGTGTCAAAGACAACTAATTTTAGACTTCAGAACAAATTCGAACAGACTAAACTGCCCCTGCAGAATATACACAATGACTGATTTCCAGATGTTGTTTATTGCTAAATCAAGATCAGGCTGTTTTAAGACACCTTCCCCCACCATTGTAATAGTTAACTTTCTGTACTTTCGCTGACCGACCACTCAATGTTCAACCTGCTACTGTTATTGTTAAGTTCTGAGTTACAGTGCCATTCTCTATCTGGGAAAAAGTTACGTGCAAGGCCAAGCATTTACACTGACCAGTCTTTGTGACCTCACTAATCTGAGAAAAACTGTATGACTTCATATATTATGAGAATGGGTTGGGCCCTGAAAAATAGCATATAATTGTCCACAGTTTAGCCAAGGATGCAGGGAGCAGCAGAATGTAAGGAGAAGAGAGAAGGAGGGATGAGTATGTATGAATGAGAGTGTGTAATAGCAGCAGCAATGTAGGGATAAAGATGTGCAGAATGTGAGTGTATGTGTGCTGAATGAGAGATGAAGCCTAAAGAGAGGGTGAGAGATATGTGAGTGAATAAAGACTGAGTGAATGTTATAAAAGAAGCATATGTGTGAATGGATGTGAGAGAGATAAAGCTATGTGAAAGAGCTATACATGTAGGAACTATGCAAAGAGCTGTCTGAGAATATGTAAGAACAATGTAAATGTTTGTTGAGAGAGCTATGTATTTGAGATGAATAGCTATGGCTGTGGAGGCAAGGAAGATGAAACTGTATAAAAGGAGATGTAGAGGAGAAATGTATGTAAAAGACAGATGTGAAAATAGATGTAACTATGTATGGAGCTGTATGGCCATCTGTATGTAAAGTAAGATATGTAGTTGTATGTATAGAATGCAGCAATGTGGAGATATGTAGCTGAATGCAGTCAGAAAGAGTCAGAGACCATTTTCAAGAAGTAAAAGAGAAAGTTGCCATCAGAAGGCATGTATGTTTCCTCATTTTACCAATCAGATAGAGATTTATTCATACTATGGCAGATAAAGAAGTTTCTTACACCTTCGTTACTCTGAGGCATTCCTTGTATTACTCTGAAGCAGATCATGGGAAAAGGTTGTGTGTATATATAGGAGCATACTGTTGTTTTCATGTGGAGAAGAAGGGGAAAACCAGCGTGAAAGTCTAGCTGTCGTCCCTCTTTACTACTGAGAAGCAGTATTAACATTTCTAAGGAAAATCTGTGTGGCTTGATTTAGAACTTGACTGCTCTGTTCAGCTAGAATAAGACATGTCTGAAAATAGGAAAGAATCATCTACATGGCAATATCTATTGTCAAGATTAATACTGGCTAAAACTCTCTTGTTACCCAAATTATTACTCCATTGATATAGTAATGTCAAAGCCTGCCAAGTGTATAACATCTAACACATTGGTTATTTTAACACCTTATTTTTTAACTTGAATTATGTCAAATGTAGAATAATGAGTTTCAGTGTGATACTCTTTTCTTTCCTGTATTGAAACAGTATGTCACTATTTCGGCATTGTAGTCAGAAGTTTCTCTGTACTGCCTGGCTGGTCTTACAGCCATTTAGTCCCAAATAATCATCACACAAAGGCTTATATGAATATAAACTGTTTGCCTATGGCTCAGGCTTATTACTTACTTGCTAACTTTTAAACTGACCCATGATTCTTGTCCTTGTTTAGCCATGTGGCTTGGTACTTTTTCTGTAGTGCAGCATTCTCATCCTACTTTCTCTGTGTCTGGCTTGCCTCTCCTCCACTCTTCCTCTTCCCAGAATTCTCCTTGCCTCGTCACCCTGCCTATGCTTCCTGTCTGCATAGCTTTTAACCTGTCTGCATTTTAATAAACCAATATTTGCAGTGACAGATATTTACAGTGTAGAAGAGCATACTCCCACAGCACTGCATCCTTGGCAGTCTGCTTATTTTATTCAAGCATAATACAGTACTCTAACAAATAAATGAAGGAACTGCAGGCTGACCCATTGACCTTTACAAAGTCTTTTCTAAGTGGTATCTGAGTGTGTATGTGAGAGGAGTGTGTGTGTGTGTGTCAGTCTGTCTCTCTATTCCTGTGTTTCAAGTTCAAGCTTTATATATGAAGTACTATTTGGGTAATTGCAACTACATTATCAATTTATATAAAAAAAGACTTATTTGATTTGTTTGCTAAGGGAACAAAATATAAAGTCACATGTATTAATTTGGTTTGTTATAATTTGGTTGTAGTTTTCAGGAAACCAGCTTGGAGAGTATAAAGATATTTCCCATGGTTGTAGCTGCTAGGCTTAGCCTCTTGAGATTGTAACATTTAACTGAGAGAGAGTGAAGGTCAACATATGAGATTCAGCTCTAAGAACCAGACTGTCTGGATTTTTGTTCTTTGATGGTGATAATTCAGATTAATCATGATGGGTGAGGTTATACGGTTTAATGTTATCCACTTCTCTAATGACGCACTCATAATAGATCAATTAGCACGTTAATTAGTGTCCTCCCCCCCATTGGTTGTGGTGGTAGCTTTTTTCTTTTAGAGACAATTTCTTGTCATATGTAGCTTTTTGACCTCATATTTGCTATGTAGCTCAAGCTGGTAGCCCACTTGTAGCTGTCCCATCGTCATCTCAGCAGGATTCCCAAGTGCTGCAATTACATGTGTGCCACTGTGCCTGGCTAAATTGTTGAGATTCCTTTTGGGTGTGGTTTGTGTCCATATTTTTTGATAAAGACCGAGTTCCTATATAATTTAAACATTTGAAAAATATCTAATTTTATATATGAATTTATTATTAGTGAAGAAAGACTAACACTTATTAGGCTGCTAAGATATGGACATTGCTGTAGGTGATTATTTTCATGTTTAATATTATATAACTGAAATAAGTATTTATTGGCATATATAATTATATTGTAAAAAACAGTGTTGCCATAAAAGCATCCTTGTTTGATCTATTTATCCTTTTTTGTAATCTCTGATCAGACATAACCCTTTCTTTTTTTGTTTTTAAATAAGGACAAGAGAACCCACAAAGTTTTTTTCATTCCTTGAACATGAGAATGTTAAATCCTCTTTCTACATGTGATAAGAGCATTATAAAAAGAACCAGTTCTCTCTGGTCTGAATATGAAAGTCTGTGTGGATATGTGTGTCTGAGCCTGTTTTCAAGTAGAGATACTGGGCAAGCCTTTAATTGGCTTTATCTAAATATAAGAAATCATTAAGTCTTACTTAAAAAATCATCTATGTGCTTTGGAAGTAGCTTATTTTCAGTGCAAATGTAGGATTCTGTTTGTAAAATAGATTCAGTAAGACAAACAGTAAAATCTAATAGATGCCATTGACAAGACTTTCAAGCTGAGTTACAGACAATGATTCTTGACAGCATTTTGCAGGAAAGGCTCATTCCTTCAATCAGAGCTGGTAAAATGACTGCATGTTTCTCTTTGGCGACATCTTAGACTAGACTAGTATTAATGTAGACATGCACATAAAGAAAAATTATAGCAGCATTAGGCACACATGCCCAAGGTTTGAAGCTAAAGGCTGTATATTTATGGTTTCACTTACTCTTCAGTATAACCTTTCTATTTAGGAACAGACATTATATAGATAGGGAATAGAAATTAAGCGAGGTTTGAGGCCAAGTTTGTGATTAAATACTTACCTGAAAATATGAAGAAGATGGATTATTTAATTAACTTACTGGAGTTGACAGAAACTGTTAAAACTGATGTAAGACTGGAATCCACAGCCTGTAGCATTTCACAGTTGACATAAGAAATGGAGGCCTGACTAAGGCCTCTTTCTTGTTGTACTTTCCCAGGATCTCAGATATTAACATTCTTTCAGTTCAGTAAACAAAATCACTTATTACAGTAACATTTGTGGCAAGAAACCCAGGAAAACTTTAGTAAAATAGATTGAAATGTCATGTAAAGTTTTCTTAATCACCATACTTACCAGTTAATTTACAACAAAAATGTTAAGAGTACCTTCTTAGTGTTCTATATAAAGAACAAGTTTCTTTCTGTTTTGTTCCTCCATTAAGTAGTTATTTCATGCCTTCTGCTGGCCTTGCTATTTATACTGATACCTCAGATTCCATCTTCAACTAATGATGTTCAACTATTCCAAGTTGAACTGACACACACTCTAAACTGTAGTTTAATGATTGTCTTATCTCAGTCTGTCTTCTCTGTTTTTCAGTTATCCCAGTGTTCTTTCCTTCAAATACAGAAATGTAAAATTTAAGCATTTATCGTATACTGTCAAAGCTGTGTATTTTTATCTCTTTTAGTCTTCACTTGAGCTTATGACATCATTATTTTACACACTGAACAAATCATGTTTCAGAAAAGTAATTGGTTAAAAATCATAAGTTATTAAAATCACAGAGCTAAGAATCAAAGTCATCTTAGCCTGTAGTAGTTTCTCATATGCTAATGAGCATACCAATCTCTAGTGAGTCACATAATGAATATTGTGGTTCTGTGGGAGTGTTGTAGATCCCATTAACAGGCTCACAGGATGCTAATTTGATATCGCTTGACCCAGACTTTGATAGAGCATCCTCTGTGTAATTCATTACTAATAATAACACAATTATGTATTATTTCTATTTTTTTTGCCAGTATGTTTTGTTTTTTAATAGGGTTTAGTATTATCTCCAGTGATTCTTTTGTGTTTGCATGTTTAGCTCTTTCCTTACATAATGGGAAGCTAAAATAGGGATTGATAGGATACTTAGTAAACTCTTGTTTGATGCTCTCTGCCCCTTCAAATTTTACCATAGAGAAAAGCATCAGTATTGGGAAGTATAACCATCTATTAAATGTAATATTCCTAAAGGAAAATTAAATTATTGACCTTCTTACCCAGAACAAGTGTTGTGTTAACCTTATACTAACTTAGAGATGGCTGTAGTATCGCTCACACAGTGAACTCAGACCAGGTCTTTCTCCCACTGAAATATATTGTTTATAGAGGTTGCAAACTGGGTACTCATGGGCACTTCACATCCACAGATATGCTTTCTTTGCTCCAGAGTGATTCCAATAAATGGAGAACAAATAATAAAAATTGAGAGATTTTCTTGTTTCTTGTGAAATTTGGTAATCTGATACAGTGACTCCATAATTTTTGTCAGGTGAGGCAGCAATTTTTTACATGACAAAATAAAATATAAGTTAAAACAAAAACCATTACATTGAGGCTAGACAAGGTAACCCAAAAGAAGGAAAAGAGCCCCAAGAACAAGCACAAGAATTAGAGACCCACTTATTCATACACTCAAGAGCCCTGTAAAAATTCTAAGCTGAAAACTATAATATATATGCAGAAGACCTGGTATAGACCCATGTTGGCCCTATGGTTGCTGTTTCAATCACTGTGAGTTCCTATGAACCTTGCTTTATTGATTCAAGGGGCCTTGTTCTGGTATTCTCCATTCCCTCTCACTTTAAGACTCTTTCTGCATCCTCTTCCACTGTGTTCCAAGAGCTCTAAAGGGAGAGATTTGATGGAGTCATCCCATTTAGAACTGTGTGTTTCAGGACTCTCTTGTAATGTCTGCCTGTGGGTTTCTATATCTGTTTCCTTTTGCCAGAGGAAGCTTCTCTGATGATGACTTTAGTTATCTATTGAGTTTGGCAGACTATCATTAAAAGTTATTTTAATGATACTTTTTTATTTCTTAAGATCAGTAGTGTTTGGTTTTACTCTACGTCTTTGGGCTGTCAAGAGTCTGGTTCTTGGTCACCCTACTTGTGTATGAGTTCTGTCTTATGAAATGGACTTTAAGTGAAATGAGATACTGCTTAGCTACTCCTACAAGTCCTTTGCCACCAATGCCTTAATATATCTTACAGATAGGATCTATTAGGTCAAAGGTTTTGTGGCTGGGTTTGTGTTTATGATTCTCTTTTGGCAGCTTCCAGAGTGCCTTCTTGCACCAAAAACACTAGAACGTAGGGGTGAAGGCTCCATGTGAGTCACCATCTTGACTTCTCTATGTTCAGTGAGTTGTGTGGGTATTGTCTTCAGCAATGGGATCCCACAGTCAGTGTGCAGAGAACAACTCTTTTTTTTTCTTCGTTTTTTTTAGCATCAGCCTGGGTTGATTGGAGATTTCTGTGGGACCCCTTTGGCCAACAACTCAAGTGACTGCACCCCAGTCCCAGTACTGGAATACTCACTTGGTGTCGAGATGGCCAGTTAAGACTCTATATCCTTTATTAGGGGACTTTGTTAGGATTGCCTTCATATAGTTTTGGGAATTTCCACTGTACTAGGTTTCCATATCATCCCTCAAATGCCCCTCAAGTTTAGCTATCTATCCCCACATTCTCTTTCTCTGCCCTATCTCTCCTCTCCTCCCCACCTGATCCTCCCATTCTTGGACCCACTCCCACCCCTAGTTCACTCATTAAAATCTATTCTATTTTTTCCTCCCAGGAAGATCGATGTGACTCTCCTAGTTTTGTCCCCCATGCTATTGGCATTTTGTTTAGGAATCTCCTGTGCCAGTGAGTTCAAGGTTATTCTCCACTTTCTTTTCTGTCAGATTCAGTGCATCTGATTTTATGTTGTGATATTTGATACAATTGCACTTGAGTTTTATACAAGATGATAAATATGGATCTGTTTGTATTCTTCTACATGCAGACATGCAGTTTGATCAGCACCATTTGTTGAAGATGCTTTCTTTTTCCAGTGTGTATTTCTGGCTTCTTTAAAAAAAAAAAAAAATTAAGTGTTCATAGTTGTGTGTGTTTATGTCTGGGACTTCTATTCTATTAATCAGCATGTCAGTTTTTATGCCAATATCATGTGTTTGTTTGATGTTTTCTATAGATCTGTAGTTAAACTTGAAATCAGGAATAGCGAGACTTGCAGCAGTTATTTAATTTTTGGGGGTTGCTTTAGTCATCCTAGTTTTTTTGTTTGTTTGTTTTTCAATATGAAATTGAGAATTGTCCTTTCAAGGACAAAATTGTGTTGGAATTTTGATGGGTACTGCATTGCATCTGTAGGTTGCTTTTGGTAAGATGGCCATTTTTACCATGTTTATCCTACTGATCTATGAGCATGGGTGCTCTTTTAATTTTCTGATATCTTCTTTAATTTCTTTCTTCAAAGACTTGAAGTTTTTATCATACAGCTCTTTCACTTGCTTGGTTAGAGTTATCCCAAGATATTATATATTATATGTGTCTATTGTGAAGAGGTATTTCTCTGATTTTTTTTCTTAGTCTCTTTATCATTTATATATAGGAGAGCTACTGATTTTTTTCTTAAGTTAATCTTGTATTCACCCACTCTGTTGGAAATGTTTATCAGGTGTAGGAACTGGCTAGTGAAATTTTTAGGATTATTTATGTAGGAAGTACAGTAGTACATCATATGCAAGTATAGATAGTTTGACTCTTTCTTTCCTATTTGTATCCTGCTAATCTCATTCAGTGGACTTAATGCTCTAGCTAAGATTTCAAATACTGTATTAAATAGTTATGGGAAGAGTGGACAACCTTGTCTTGTTCCCTATTTTGAAGTCACTCAATGGGGAATTACTTTGAGTCTCTCTCCATTTACTTTGATGTTGACTATGGGCTTGCTATAAACTCTAAATCTGTGTAGTGACTGTCCCTGAAGACGGTCACAAAACCAGCCTAACCAGACTACCATTATTCCCTACAAGTGTAATGCTTTGTTAAAGTGAATATTACTTCATTTCTGAATCTTATACTTATTTTTTTTTAACAGAGTCTCTTATCCAGTCTTGTAAAATTGAATAGCTTGACCTTAGCTAGAAATTGCTTCCAGTTGTATCCAGTGGGAGGTCCATCTCAGTTTTCCACTATTTATTCCCTCAACATGGAACACAATCGAATCAACAAAATCCCATTTGGAATTTTCTCCAGAGCTAAAGTGTTAAGTAAGCTGAATATGAAGGTAAGCCTATCTGTGAGGGGGTATATGTGTATGTGTATCTGGCGCGCAGGTGCTTGCACTATGATTCTCATTTATATTTTCTCTACTAGTGTGGATGTTAGATGATGCTTTGTTGATGAAATCTAAATTGTTAACAAGCATGCTTTAGGATAGTTCTTATTAGATAACAGAACTTAGCATACCCTTAGCAGTTTGTTCTCAGGAAATAATCATGGGTGTAGAAGTATAACTGTAAGGATAATTGTATAATCATTGATTGCATAAATGTCAATTTATACCAGAAAAAGTTCAATTTTTTAAAGTATTATATCTAATGAAATAATATGAAAACACCAAAATTGGTGCACTTAACAAAAACAGTGTTAAATATCTATAGCAGTATTCTCAGTTTATTAAGTAAAAGATAAAAATATATAAAACTCTCCCCCTACACAGATTTAAGCTGTTTTAAATGTGCTAGTTATTAAATTCCAAGGTGTTTTGTAATTATATTCAGCAGCGCTTTTTAAGACAGTGTTTCTCTTTGGCTGTCAGTGATTGATGAGTAACCCTCAGGTTCTTTGCTTGTTCATATGCCCTTTAGTAAGTAGCTTTCACATTTATAATACAAATTTATAAGCTTACTGTGGAAAGAAAAAATAAGGAAAAATTATTTTATTTTGTAATGGGCAGATTTTAGGACCAGAGAAGATAATTGAAAGGTCACATACCTAATTCTGACTATAGCTGTTGGAACCCAGGAAACCAAGGTTTCTTTGATTTCAGATAGAATGTTATGTCATAGCATACTAAACAGTTTTGTCTTTCTTTAACTACATGCCATAATTGTGGCCTTTAGTAACTTAAATCTGTACCTGTGTTCTTATACATAAAGTTTCTTAGTCTGTTTAAGTGATAATAGATAAACTGTCACAGCCTTTGTTCTGAGCATTCATTATGTAGCAGTGCTGGTGGTTTAGCTTAGTGGCAGACTTCTTGCATAGTACAGGCCCTGGGTTCAGTCTCCAGATAAGTAATAAGAAATGTCTCAGTTTCTGATAGGTTTAGACTTTGATAAAGTGGTGTTTGATATTTTTTTATTTGAACATATATTTTTATGGCTTTGTTGTTTGAGTATATTTGCATAGTTAGGTTTGCCTGAGGTTTCAGTAAAATAAATATGAAACTGTAGAACTTTGTCTTAACATTTCTTCAAATGTGAGAAGAGATTAACAAAACATCTTGGGAGAAAAAAAGTGAGGCTTGACATTTTTTCCCTTACACATGTACTAGTACTTTTTTGTAATTTTTTAAATTACATTTATTTACTTGTTTTTGTTTGTATGTATGCTTGAGCATCATGACTTATGTTGGGGATGTCAAAGGACAATTTTTTTGGCAGTCAGCTCTCCCCTTCTACCATATATGTTCTATTTACTGGTCAGGCTGATGGCAAGTGCCTTTACTTACTGAGCTGTCTTGCCAGCTTCCTATTTATAGCTTAATTTGAACATTCTTATTTTACTCAGTGATTTCTGTACATTATTAGGAAGTAGGAAAAAAAACCATTTGTTACTAGGATCTTTGAAATTTTGAGTGAATTCTTTGCCTATTATTTTTTTAATTTTTCATTACAAATACCACACAAGAAGATCTTCTGTTTTAGCATCAGAATAAAAGCCCAATTGATTAAGATGTTAGAAGTTTAGAGGTTTTATTTGTAAGTGTTGGCTCATGTTTTCTTTTTACATTTAGATGATAAATATTAGAATAAAATTTTCTGTTTAAGAATTTTGCTTGCAGAAGGAGTATAAATGGAGGATTTGTTTCTGTGGTTCTACCTGGGTACTTCTTGTCTCTGCCAGGACAATCAATTGACGTCACTTCCTTTGGATTTTGGAACTTGGACCAGTATGGTAGAATTGAATTTGGCCACAAATCAGCTCACAAAGATCCCAGAGGATGTGTCTGGTCTTGTTTCTCTTGAGGTGAGTGAATATAGTATAACCGGAGATGGTCACAACTAGACTCCATTATATGTATGGCTCTATGAGGTAAGGGAGGTGTTGTTGCCTCTGAACCCCTTCTGCCTAACAGAAGCTGAGAGGCTTAAATGTGGAATCTTTGAAGAGAATGATATCCAAAAATTAGCATTTTAAAAACATTTTTTTTCTTAATTCCTTTTAGGAAACATGGCATTGTCTGCCAGAATAATTATGGTTTCTTCAGATTGACACTTAGAGCCTTTTATTGTATGGCTTTAGCCTAATTTTATCCATATATGTATCACCACCCTTCCCCCTCCCGCATAATGTGTTATCAATATTTATAGCTCTGTGTTTACTCCTAGTGTCTGAAATATTGCTTTCACCCTCTTGATTTTTTTTCTTTTAAAAAAGGTTTTTTTCCTTTATTAAAGATCTGTCTTTAGTCAAGAGTTACTGTCTTTGATTAGTGAAGTTTTCATCTTTAACAAACAGCTTAGCAAGATAGTAAATATACTGTTTTTAAGATTTTTTTAAAAAAAATTTTTAAAAGTTGTATTATATCATGAAACAGTGATTCTCAACCTTTCTGGTGCTGTGACCTTTTAATATATTTCCTCATGTTGTGGTGACCTCCAACTACTTCATAACTGTAATTTTGCTGTTATGGAAATATTTGATAGGTGACCACATGAGGGGTTGCAATCTACAGGCTGAGAACCATGGTTGTAAGGTAAAATAGGATGGTGTAATGGTTAAAAGCATTGACTTTGAGTACAACAGATTGAAATGCAGTTATACTTTGATCAGTCCTTATTTGTAGATTTCATCTACCAAAGCTTTAGTTTCCTGAGAAGTAAAATAAGGTCATAGTACTCCATAGTTTTAATTCATAAACAAAATACACTTAGTGTAAGGTCCTAGTAAACTCCAATATTGACTATTGTAATTATATTGGTCTCTGTATGTGCTTTTTTAATTTTTAAAAATGGATTTCATAAAGTTGGGTCAAATATGTAGACTTAAGGTTAGTTGTGACTTTTATGTGGCTCTTTCAGTTACTGCCCTTTCTGTCCCAGTTCCCAGTATTGTTTCCCTAGTTCCATGCTGAGTTAAAACTTTTGAGAACAAGGACTCTAGCTTCCTTCACCCTTTTATCCCCATTAGTTTTTATTATTATTATTATTATTATTATTATTATTATTAATGAAGTCATAATTTTTATCCATGTATTCCCTTGTTCAATCTCCTTTCCCCCCTCCCGCCCCTCCTAGTCACTCTCTTTTCTTCCCATCACTTTATCTCCTCCCCCGCAAAGGCAGGATATCCCAAGGTCCCAAGGTGGCTTAGTTCAGCATCCACTCCAGACAGACCCGCTTTCCTCCCCTCAACATCAAGACTGGGTCAGGTGTTCCTCTGGGGGAATGGACTCCAAGGTGCCAGTCCAAGGTGTTTCATATCTCAAGCTGTTCAGTGGTTGTGGTTTGCAGCTTGGGAATGCTTTACTTTTTGTTTAAAGTCCACCAATGAGTGCGTACATTCCCTGCTTATCTTTCTGGGATTGTGAGACCTCCCTCAGGAGGATATTCTCCAAATCTATCCATTTGCCTGCAAATTTTAGGATATTATCTTTTCTTACTGTTGAATAGTACTCCATTGTGTAGATGTACCACAGCTTGTTAATCCATTCTTCAGTTGAGGGACATCTAGGTGTTTTCCAGGTTCTTGCTATTACAAATAATGCTGCTATGAACATAGTTGAGCTAATGCCTTTGGGGTGCAAATATGCATCTTTAGGGTATATGCCCAGTAGTGGTTTTTGCTGGATCCTTCGAGAGATTGATTCCCAGTTTTCTGAGAAACCACCATACTGCATTCCAGAGTGGCTGAACAAGCTTACACTCCAACAATGGAGGAGTGTTCCCCTTGCTAGGCAGCTTCTCCAGCACAGGCTGTCATCTGTCTTTTATCTCAGCCAATCTGACAGGTGTCAGGTGGTATCTCAAAGTTGTTTTGATTTGCATTTCTCTGATGGATAAAGATGTTTTCAAGTGCCTTTCAGCCATTTGTAATTCTTCTGCTGAGAATTCCTATTTTAGTTCTGAACCCCATTTTTTGATTGGGTTATTCAAGGTTTTGGGCTCTAGTTTCTTGAATTCTGTATTGTAGGGTTGGTAAAAATCTTTTCCCATTCTGTAGGCTGTCGTTTTGTCTTGTTGACTGTGTCCTTGGCCTTACAGAAGCTTTTCAGTTTCAGAAGGTCCCACTTACTGATTGTTGTTGTTACTGTCTATGCTACTGGTGTTATATTTAGGAAGTGGTCATCTGTGCCAATGCGTTGGCGGGTATTTCCCACTTTCTTTTAAATCAAGTTCAAAGTGGCTGGGTTTATGTTGAGGTCTTTGATTCACTTGGATTTTAGTTTTGTGCAGGGTGATAGGTTTGGATCTATTTGCATTTTTCTACACACTACTGTCTAGCTATGCCAACACCATTTGTTAAAGATACTGTCATTTTTCCATTGAATATTTTGGGCCTCTTTGTCAAAGATCAGATGTTCATAGGTTTGTAGGTTGATGTTGGGATCTTCAATTCAATTCCATTGATCCACAAGTCTGTTTTTATGCCAGTACCAAGCTGTTTTTATTACTGTAACTCTATAGCATAACTTGAAGTCAGGGGTGATGATACCTCCTGAGGTTCTTTTGTTGAGTAAAATTGTTTTGGCAGTCCTGGCTTTCCTGTTACTCCAAATGAAACTGAGTATTGCTTTTCAAGGTCTGTAAAACATTGTATTTGGATTTTGATGGGAAGTACTTTGAATCTGTAGATTGCTTTTGGTAGAATTGCCATTTTTACTATGTTGATCCTACCTATCCAGGAACATGGGAGAGCTTTCCATTTTCTGATATCCTCTTCAATTTCTTTCTTCAGTGATTTAAAATTTTTGTCAAATAGATCTGTTACTTCTTTGGTTATAGTTACTCCAAGGTATTTAATACTATTTGCAGCTATTATGAAGGGTAATGTTTCCCTTATTTCTTTTTCAGCTCTTCTA